>JAVTVY010030439.1:0-12505 GCA_036873755.1 Hanleya hanleyi | reverse complement strand
GGTTACTAGACTACTGTGCGCACCTCGGAATGATTTGTTCTTTGCTATGTTGCGTAGCCTTGCGATTACCCAAATGACTCTGTCAATAGAACCATCTCGTTTGTAGTCGATCAGGTGGAAAGCAGCTTCTGTTGCCGCTGTGGCACAGACCCTTTTCTCTCCAGGTAAGGGATCTTCCTTTTGAAGACCTAGCTTCAGACTCCATAGTTCAACGGGTTTGTGTAGAATGGATGGGCCATTCCACCACTCTGTGTCAGCTCCCAGTTGCATAGGAGTGTGGCCTCTGGTAAGCCAGTCTGCAAAATTTTGATCACCAGATATCCATGCCCAGCTGGACATGTCACCATCAGTTGCGGCTTGAATCTCTCCAATTCTGACTCCTTCGTACACTTTGAATCTTGTACTGGTCTTGTTAATCATGTTCAGAACAGTCTCAGAATCGACGAGATGAATAACTTCATCAAAGTCAAACCTCATTTCCTTCTGAATGATAACACGAGCTCTCTTGGACAGCACAGCCGCATTTAGCTCCATTTGTGGAGTAGAGACCTTGTTGAGAGGAGCGATTCTACTTTTGGCCATGATGAGTCTACACCAATAGTCTCCTCCTTCCAGTCTCCACCTGATGTAAGCAACAAATCCGTATGCTAGATCACTGCCATCACTCAGAATGATCAGTTGTGGTGTCCCTACAGCATCAGGTGGATGTAGACAGCGCTGAAGCTCCAGTTGCTCCAATTCAAACATGATGGTGAAAAAATGCATCCATTTGGTGCGCAAATCTAATGGAAGTTGATCATCACATTGCAACTTGCGCGCCCAGGTTTCTCGGAGATACACTTTAGCGAGGAGTGTAAAGGGACATACCAGACCCAATGGATCATAGATTGTCATGACTTGTTCTAGCACAATGCGTCTTGTCAGGATATCAGGAATGGAATGTGGAATGTCTGATTTCATCAGATTTGGACCTGTGCGCTGTGCCTTTTTCTTCTTCGAGAAGTTGAGTGTTACTTTGAACACCATGCAGTCTCATGGTACTCATATGAACAGTCACAATCAAAGCGTGACTGAGATACATCTTTTTTTTAGATGACGACTCTATAACGAATATTATGGATTAAGAATACTGATCAGCGATACGGATTTGATATTTTTGGAACATCATGATGTCTTGCCAGCATCATTGAAAACTGTTGACCGCTTCTCTCTTGCAGGAAACAAGCCTATGTTTTTGTACACTATGATTGTCTTTTTGAATTTGGTGCTAATACTGTTATGTGGAAAATGGAATAGGTCTTTGGATTATGGACGCGGATATTCTCTAATGGACGACGGCTGGATTATGAATGACGGACTAGACGCTTGTAATTCTACCGGTTTCCATTCCATGCCTAAGACTCTAACATTGTCACTGTCTCCTTTCAACAGCATTTTGACATTCTCAGTCGTCGGCTGCACAACTGCACAATCGTCAAGTTGGCCTTCTGTTCTGGCAGTTGATTCACCACTGAGCTGCCAGCATTTCACTTTGAAACCACCCTTTTCAAGCATATCCTCTGTGTCTCGGGATACCTGAAGAGCCTCGGTTTTACTTTCAAATGAATCAATCAGATCATCCACGTAGCTAGATTTTCTCAAAAGTTGTGCTGCTCTTGGACTGTCTTGTTTGAACAAGTCTGCAGTTTTGTAGATTGCTTCTGTGCTGATGGCAGGGGCAGGTGTGTCACCCATGTTGACACGTTCAATCACATACACATCTGGCTTCTGATCCTGTGCCAAGTTTCGCCACAGAAAGCGATGACAGTGTTGCTCGAGCAACTCCAGATGAACCGAGTTGAACATCTTCTTAATGTCTCCAACAACTGCAATTGGTTCCTCTCTCCATCTCAACAATAGACCAATGAGATTGTTCAGATAGCAGTCTGGATCTTTGGCAAGGCAACTGTTCAATGAAACTCCATGGGAGACTTGGCTGGAATTGAACACTATCCGAACAGGTGTAGAATGTGAACGTGGATTCAACACTGCAAGGTGACTTATGTAGAATTTTGGTCCTGCCCAGCCTTCAATCTCTTCTGGTGACAATTTCCGTGCTACATCCCGGTCCAACATATCCTGGATTTGTGACTCATAAGTGTTAGCCCACTGTAAGTCCTTCTTCAGTGTACGTTCAGTGTTCATCAAAGTTCCAAATGCAGCGCTATAATTGTCAGGCAGAGTATTTGGATCTACCAACCATGGGTAACTGGTAATCCAGCACTTGTTTGTCTCATCATACTTCAAATTGTCCTGAATCATTCGCAGTTCCTGTTCTTCCTTGAAGGAGTATGTGTGTCCGATGGTGGGACATTTGCCACAACGACACCCACCACAACGAGGTGTTGTTTCTGTTGCTAGTTCTTCACCCTTTATGAATGAATTCACCTGTTCTTCCACATTCTTATTGCTGAAAGAGTTTGTGGCATTCACAACGGAAGGAACACTATCAATAGATGGCGAACTGTCACTAGATATTTGTGTCAGTGTTGGCTCAACAGTTGGTGAGCAGTGAGCAACCGATTTCCGTACCACCGGGCAGTGACTTGGTGTCAAGAACTCTGGGTGTGAACTCTGCAGAGCACACGATGAATTGAATGATTCAAATCTTTGGTGCGTATCATGCACTGTCCTAGCCAAGTTGCTATCCAATATAGTTTCTTCTTTGAGATCTGAATGGGTTCCCTGAAGACAGTTGCCCAACTCACCCTGAATAATGCTTAGGTTATCACCAACTCTAGCTAGCTCATTCTTTGGATGCAAACCGAAATTGTCACATCCCAGTAAGATATCCACTGTGCTGGATTGTCGTTGTAGGACATTTGTATCATAGTCTGGAAAAAGTTTGCTTAGAACATGAGCATCCAGTTTACTGACTGGACCTGTGATCCTGTTCATGCCGAAAGCAACGACTTTCACTTTTCTACCACTGTGTGTTTGCAAGTTCATCTCATACTGACGTGTATCATAGGTTTTCTGTACATTACCCATTGTGGTAACATCTAACATGATACGGTTTAACGTCTTCGCTTGCAGGCGATCAGCAGCTTGGTGAGTGATGTAGGATGTGTTGGATCCTCCGTCACAGAAGACCACAGCCTTCTTTCCTGTTCCACATACAACTGCTTGCTGTATGGGGTACAAGGCTAATTGTGTACCATCTGCAATTCGAGTTTCACTTGCAGATTTCACATGAGTTGCAGTATCAGCTGCTTCTTCCTCGTGTACTTTCACTTTGCACAGTATAGGATGATGTCCAGTCTTGAACACACACTGAACATGGTCGGCCATTCGGACACCTTTCCTTACGATGGTCTCCAAAGCATATGAAACAAGCATTTACTTGCTTTAGTGCCTCATATTTGCCTTCCTTACCACCAACAGGCAGCTTCTTGAACTCGTTACATTCCTCTGTGATATGTTTAATGCCATCCCTCTGATGAGCTGGGAATGCACATGGATAGAATTTCCTGAGCGAAGCTTTGGTTTTGTCTCGGTCACGCCATTTACCATCACCCTGGTGTGTATGTGCTGTGCGGCCACGCTCCTTATCTTTGCCACCTTCATAGCGATCTTGTCTCCTCTTAGGCTGTGCTTCAGCTAATCTAGCTACAGCCTCTCTTTCACGATTTAAGAATGCCATGAATGGAGTGAACGGTTTTATCTTGCCGTCAGGTGGCAAATCGTGGAATTTCCTGATCCACTCAAATCTCACATGGTTGGGTAGTACAGCAGTTATCTGATCTACATCTCTCATGGTCAGAGTGTTCAACTGACCCAGTTCATCGAGCTGTATGTGGACTCGACTTCGTCAATCAAGTCAACCAATGATCGATAGTCATCATCCTTCACCAATTTCAGTTTATGAAGGCTATCCAGAGCAGCTTGTATACTCGCACTGGTGTCATCATAATAAGCCTCAAGCTTCTGCCACATTAGATCATATGCCTCTGGTTTAGTAACATAAATGGCCTTGATCCTTTGTGCAACTTCACCTTTAACTGAGCGCTTAAGTTCATAAGCCAAGGTTGTCTTGTTGCCATAGGCCCGCTCCGCCAACTCCTTCCACACAGCCTTGAATTCGGGCCAATCCTTTCGTTGTCCAGAAAAGATTGGCAAGGATATCCTTTTCAACTTGATTTCACTAACCATATCATTGGAGTGAATCCCTGTATTGTTGTGTGGTGGTGGTTGGTACCCTGTTTGCCAATCATCCATTGTGAACCTTGGATTGGTGAATGCAGAACTCATTTGATATGTAGGTGCAGGACCTGGATACCTTGGAACATCATTGATGCCACTTCCTGCTGAACCAACTGTACTTGTGTAATGTGGATTCATTGGTGGTCTGTTCATTGGGTGATATGTGGAACCTAAACCAGGTCCCCAAAATCCTGTAGAACTGAGTGTACTACCAGGAATACTGCTCACGGGAACAGTACTTTCTGACCTTGAGAAAGTTGCTGTCCTGGCAGTAGCTGTTTGCGGAGCACTAGTTGCTGTTGCGGAGATTACAGTCTGTCGTTTGAGTAGAAGATTAATCTCTCTTTTCCTCCCATCAACTGCGCTACTGAGATCGTCTATCTCATCATGTTCACCCTGTACCTGATCAGGCCCCAGAAGAACTTGCAGTTCAGGTAACATATCATACACACTGTTGAGCATTGGGCCAAGTTCATCTCTATCCAGCTGCAAGGAATGTATATCAGGCTCCAGATTTGCCAGATTATCATCTATCTGATCCAACAGTGTTCTAACTCGCTTCACATTCCGCGTTATCGCTGCGCGAATAGGTGTAGCCTTTGTGCTGTTAGTCAACTGCAGATCATATTCCTTCGCATCTATGAATCGTGCCCTAGCCTCCTCATATGTTTTGGAAACGGATTCCCTGTACTGCTCGATTGTCTCCCCATTGACTGTACGGTGCTGAGCCATACCTTCTGAGGACACACATAACTCATATTCCTCGTCAACACTGACGAAGTCACTGTATGCTTTCTCGAGTTCAGTCATAAGAGTTCTGAGTATTTCCATATCAGAACCTCTGTGAGCCGAAGAAATCAACCGCCTGGCTGAAAGCGTCACAGTTTGCTTAGCCTTGCTACGGTTCTGTTTCTGTGTCTCTACGTTAGCCATGGTGTTATGTATCATTCAGAATCTGTCTTCGAATAGCTGCTTCTAGTCACGGCTGGCACAACTACTTTCAACTACTCCTTCACAGTTTGCTGAATATCTTAACACAGGTTGTAGTCGACACAAATCACTTGGCTTGGTTAACCCATTGGTTAAAAGTTTTACTGTATCGGAATTACTGGGGGACTCTTGCACTCATTAGGGTTAATTTCACTAGACCAACGCAAGTCTGTTAAAAGTCATGTATTTATTCGACAACACTTCTGTGACCATGCCACTGTGTTACAATCTGTCAAATTTGTATCGAGACTGTTCGAGACTTGGTAAAACTTTCCTCGCGAATGCAGTCCTCAGTGGTTACTTCTTACACGTAATCCGATCACGACTTTCAACTGTCACATTTTAGGCGGGTATGCTGGTAACTGCTGTATTCATCTTCCACCTGGTATCCCACAAGCTATGGTGCTTTCGAAGCTCGTCACCGTCGCCATGGTCGCGATAAACAAGTGATATGATTGGTCAATATATGGAGGATGTTGCTTTACAGCTGAACAAAATACAGTGCCCAAGTGCACCAGGGGCATACCCCTGATTTTAGCGAGGATGATGTTTACAGGAGAGAAGACTGCGCGTAGACCTGATAGATCGCCTCATGTAAAGAGATGGTTCATTGGAGGGGGAGCGAAGAACAACATCTGGGAGTATATGGTCCGGGTTGTACATGCCACTCACTTCTTGTTTTGGTGGGAAATTTAACCCTATCTGGTCTGGGCGATAAGGGGTGTTTCGCAGCCTGGGGGAGGGGCGGGAAGTGCCCGCTATATATTTTCGCTATCGCAAAGGCTAGAGGGCTGAAACTTACCACACTATATCCTATATCTTTGGGTCAAGCTCTACAAGAATATGTAAAAGAAATCCAAGATGGCCGCCATGATGGCGTCATTTTACGTTACGTGCTCGAGAATTAGTACAGAAATAATCCTCAAAGAGAATCGATATTATGTACTGTCCGTATGATCATTGATAATATGAAATACAACAAGCAGAGACGACAGCGAAAGCAGCAATTATTATTAATGTCTCTTCAGGCAGGTGCCCGAACAAAGGAGATGGTACGATAAAGCGGAATTTTGGCCAAAAGGTGGTGCGGTTGAAATCGAAAAAAAAAAAAAAAATGTTCTAAAAATACTTGTGTTTGATGTAACGGCAAGAGAAATTCGAGCTCGATTGCGTTATGATTATAGTTATGACATGAAATTAAAATTCACAGAATGTGCTATTTCGTGAAAAAGGGTCTAAACCGAGTAATTCAAACACACATTTAGACACGAAGGACTTCTTGGATCAAACAGATTTAGCAGCAGTGGAGATATAATGCCGCCGCACATCACCAGGTTAAATGGCGTTATCTAAATGTGTGTTTAAATGACTCGATTTAGACATTTTTTTTTTCAGGAAACAGCACATGCTGCGGATTTTAAGTCATAACTATAATCATAATGCAATCGAGCTAGAAATTTCACATATTGTGTACATATATATTCTCTTTCCGTTACATTAAAACACAATCATTTTCAGGACATTTTATTGTTTTGATTTCAACTGCAACACGTATGAGCAAAATTGCCACCTTATCGTACCATATCCTTTGCAGCGACAAATTGAACTTACGGTTTATCAAAAATACTTATTATTGCAAAAAGAGCCATGAGCTCAAATATCCCAACCGGATTTGCTAAGAAGTCGGATAACAAAAAAAACCCCAACAAGATACTAGTACTAACCTGACATCTCTCATCGTGGAAATAAAAGATGAGAACAGTGTGATATATATAATGACTATAATCAGTCATTCAATATTCAGCCGTTCCATTAAGGATGTCCGCTGGTGGTAAATCAAAGTAATTAACTTTTTGAATAATGTGTGTTGTTGCATTCATAATTGTGTAATATGAAGAAAAACAGAGAAAAAAATATAGGTTGGTGTGCATTTTGTAGCTGTAGGCAACGTTAAGTGACCTGCCCCTGCTCAATTTGATAACCCTGAAATCATAGGGAATAGCACTATAGTTTTGAAGCATATTCATGAAAAATTCATATAAATAGTATTTAACTTTTTCTTATATTCTAACTGTTTGCAGATAATCACAATGTCTATTAAAGTTTATCAAATTGGATGGATGTTGCTGTGCAAAATTCTCGACTAGAAGGCTTTTAAAGGAAATCCATATCTCTTAACCTAGGAAAGGGAGATAACCCAATAGGAAAAACAGGCAAAATGGCTGCCAAAGCCAAGTACCCCCAGCGGACATCCTTAAAGAATACCACGTCCATAATCCAAAGATCTCTTCTATATAACAGCATTAGCACCAAATTACCACAAAAAAACCCGAACGCTCAATAAACATAGGCTGGGTTCCTGCAAGAGAGAAGCGGTCAACAGTGAACAGGCAAAACATGATGTTCCAAAATATTCAGTTCGTATCGTTGATCAGTATTCTTAATCCATATGATTATCATTGTAAAATCGTTATCTGAGAATGATATATTTCAGCCACGCTTTGATTCGGAATATTCATATGAAAACCACGAGGGTCTTGAAGTACATGGGTTCATACGAGCGCTAGCCTCGGATTTAGCGGAATTAGACATGTACAGAAGTTACGAAACACAACGCCATAGACCTTCTAGGCTGTACTCAAATTTTGCAATCAGCATGCTATAAGTATCGCCAAGTTGAAAAACTTTAGATGAAGGCGCTTGGTGGTAAAGAGTTGTTTCATAAGTTTTTGCAATAATGTTGTGTGACGTTGATTAAAATCGTACCTATTAAAGTATTTGAAAGAAAATAGTCAAATCCAGCAATGCGCGGGAGACAACCGTGCCGATCAGCCAGGCAATGGGTTGGATATCTCCGTGAATTGCCAATATAGAAACTAAAACTGGGGCCTATTCGTCATGTAGGGGAAAAACAATAGGTGACTACATGCATACAGGGAACCTTGAAAGTGCCCCTCGCCGCCCCCCCCCCCTATATATTTCTATACCACTGAGGCTAGAGCGCTGAAACTTACCACACAGTATCTTGGGTTCAAGCTCTACCGGGAAATGTAAATAAATCCAAGATGGCCGCCATGATGACGTCATAGTGACGTATTTTCTCGGAAGCCATTTTTTAGCCTTTTTGGGGTCGATTTTTCGAAATTTTCATTTTTCCGATTTTTCTCTCGAAAAAAAAATCAAATAAAATATAGAATAATTAGTTTTGCATAATAAAATACTTTGAAGGCCTTTTAGGCAAGGAAAATGTGAAGAAATGGAGCGAAAAGATTGAAAAACACGACTTTCGCGGATACCACATGGACGCCATTTTGAATTTACCCATGATCCAGGAAGACCATGAATTCCAGCGTGACGGAATCACGGTTTGGAAGGTGCCTTAGAAGTTTGAAGCGCTCTGAAATTTTAGCAGACTTTCTACGTCTTATCGTCTAGCAACTGCTGTCAAATAGTTTCAAGTTTCAAATAAAGTATAATATCCTCCGAAATATCACACATTTTTCGTTAAATAATCTTTGGAAATGTTCGTGACGGAATCACAGTGAAAGTCCTCCGTTTTGACTAGTGTTGCTTGTCTATCTTTTTTTTTTTTTTTTTTATGCGCCTCTGTTTCGATCTGATTATTCGTAGATGACATCTCTTACTAACATACATTACATTTTTTCCTCACGAGAAAAGAGCGATTGAGATCTCAGGGGTTACATCCAGTCCGTGACGGAATCACAAGAAAAAATCGTGACGGAATTACGAATGCGCATTCTAAATCTTCTAAAAATATATATATATATTCCTAGGATGAATTTATTACTTCTACTTATAAAATTAAAACTCTGGACTCCTATTTTTACCAAGGTATACAGTTCCCGTCACATGCATATCTTTTCTACAGATGTTTTAAAATAGTATAGTTTTCAGTAAAATGCAACTTTTCTTTCTTGACAATTTCGAATTTTCCGAATATTCCTGTAGAAAAAAAAAATTAAAGCACATATCCTCTCTTATTGGCGTGTTCCTGGTAATTATCGGAAAGGAATAGAAAAAAAAAACAACACAAAAAAGCATGATAATCATAATAGACTTAGTTCAATCTAAGAGAATCTGCGTGGGGTGAAGCTACCATGGATTTCCGCGCAGTTAAACTATACGGGCTCGATTTCCGTACAGTTGAAATTTATACCAAATTCACGTTCGGACAGATGAAATTCATACACGCAAGCCTTTTGAAATTCATACACATCAGACTTAGTTCAATCCAGTAGAATCTGCGTGGGGTGAAGCTGCCATGGATTTCCGTGCTGTTAAACTTGATGCCAAATTTGCTTACGGGCTCGATTTCCGCGCAGTTAAAATTTATACTCAATTTACGTTCGGACAGATACAACTCATACACATCAGAGTATTAGTTCGAGCGAAGCGAATCTGAGTGGAGTGAAACACGATTTCCGCGCAGTTAAAATTGATACCCGCCAATATACTTACGGACAGTTGAAATTCCACACATAATTGACTCAGTTGAATAAAGCATATCAAATGATTCCAAGTGAAATGATAACGAATAAGGTAGGATAAGGTGCTCTAATATTAACGATTCCATTCCAGCGAAGCGAATCTCCGGGTAGTGAAACATAATTTCCGCGCATTTGAATCTCGTTCTCTCTCGTTTCAAGCGACATATAGTCTACAGATTCGCGTTTCGCGGATTTTGTTGTCTGTTTTATTAATATCAATATTCTGCTCGTCAGCAAATGAAGAAAAATCCATCAAACAATCCACGCGCAGTTGAAATTAAGCTCCGCGCAGTTCTGCGCAGTTTTTAGTACGACCGGCTGTTACTTCCGTTGTGTCTAAGAGAATACTCTCCATCTAACAATGGAGTAGGAGGAGAGTACAAATATTAATATTATAATTAGGCTTTTAAATGACCAACAACAAGCCCCTGTTACCTTGGCTTACCTTTCCATTTTCTTCCTCGCTATAAATACGCATTCTCGTCGTATCCATCAGCTATTTCCGGTATACCGATCAGCTATTTCCGCTGTACGAAACAATGCTCCGAGGTCAGTGTGGGTCCGGGAAAGATACTACGAGGATCGTACCACGTGTACGAGACTGTGCCGAAAAGTCTGAAATTGATGTGACTGGAATATTAAGTGCACATGTACCTTTATTATGCTGAAGTCTATAATTTACAGTGCCGTTCGACCGAAGTCTAACTTCCACATCATAGAAGGAAAGTTGTCAGCCACCCGTCGGTGACGAGATATAATAAATAACTTTCACACCTTCGCAGAGTGATCAGTTCACGCTTGGAAATCGGCAAAACGATGGCAAGCTCCATGCCGACCGATCTGACTGTTGGATTCATCGGTGGTGGTCAGATGGGACAAGCTATCAGTGGAGGCATCATAGCAGCAGGTATCATGGTGTTACAACAACAACAACAACAACAGTGGCTAGTCTAGGTTTATAATTTGACATCTGACCGGAGCTTGCACGGGCGTAGTTGTTGATGTGCCTCTCGACCACACACGTGGCAAATGTATAGGCCTATATGAAAAGCCGTTTTTACTGATCGTTTATTTCTTACTCATTAATCTATTTATCCAAAATGAAGCTTGTCATATCAAAGAGACTTTTTTTTGCCTTTCTTTTATTCTTTATGTCAGGTATATATATGCCTACAAACCCCTACAATGAAATCTTTCTGTGATAATTTATTAATAGATTTTTTTAATAGCATTTTTATATCCTCAATTCTTTTTTTTATATCAAAATTTATTCATTTTTTATATCATACAATACATGTACATGTAGATACTTATTTTCCGATGCAGTACCTGCTTTACTCCACCCAGTAACGGTAACACCTTCTCTACTTCACCCAGCACACAGTATAACACCTCTACTCTACTCAACACCTTCTCTACTCCACCCAACACTCAGTATGCCACCTTCTCTGCTTCACCCAGCTCAGATTAACACCTTCTCCACTCTAACCAACACAGAGAGTCACAGTAACACCAACGGCATGATATTTCAGTGGGACAGCACTATAAAATGGCAGCATTAGATCTGCTCTGTTACAAGTAGGTACCCCTGCCCCGCTCCCTCCCCTCTCTTCCCTTCGTCGTCGTGATATAGCTGAAAAAATGTTGAAAGCGACGTTAAACCCTATTCACTCACTCACAGTAACACCGTCTCTACTCTGCCCAGTACACAGTAACACCTTCTCTATTTCCTGTTGCTTCAATGCATTTTGCGGGTATTTGATGGAGGGTATCTGGTTCCATACTACTTCAAATATTTCTTTTTTGAAGTACATGTAGCAGGAACGCAACTTGACTGGGTGGTGCTTTGTTGGTTCGTCACAATAATGACTGAAACAAAATATGTTGAAAGCGACATTAAATTCTGTTCACTCACTCACTCACTCCACCCCCAGCACAGAGTAACACCTTCTCTACTCCACCCAGCACACAGTAACACCTTCTCTATTGTGCCCAACACAGAGTAACACCTTCTCTTCATCCAGAACACAGTAACACGTTATCTACTCCACCCAACACACAGTAACACCGTGGCTTCTCTACTCCACCCAGCACACAGTAACACTGTGGCTTCTCTACTCCACCCAGCACACAGTACATAAAAATTAAAGCACATATCCTCTCTTATTGGCGTGTTCCTGGTAATTATCGGAAAGGAATAGAAAAAAAAACAACACAAAAAAGCATGATAATCATAATAGACTTAGTTCAATCTAAGAGAATCTGCGTGGGGTGAAGCTACCATGGATTTCCGCGCAGTTAAACTATACGGGCTCGATTTCCGTACAGTTGAAATTTATACCAAATTCACGTTCGGACAGATGAAATTCATACACGCAAGCCTTTTGAAATTCATACACATCAGACTTAGTTCAATCCAGTAGAATCTGCGTGGGGTGAAGCTGCCATGGATTTCCGTGCTGTTAAACTTGATGCCAAATTTGCTTACGGGCTCGATTTCCGCGCAGTTAAAATTTATACTCAATTTACGTTCGGACAGATACAACTCATACACATCAGAGTATTAGTTCGAGCGAAGCGAATCTGAGTGGAGTGAAACACGATTTCCGCGCAGTTAAAATTGATACCCGCCAATATACTTACGGACAGTTGAAATTCCACACATAATTGACTCAGTTGAATAAAGCATATCAAATGATTCCAAGTGAAATGATAACGAATAAGGTAGGATAAGGTGCTCTAATATTAACGATTCCATTCCAGCG
>JAVTVY010030438.1:0-12788 GCA_036873755.1 Hanleya hanleyi | reverse complement strand
GAATAGGGACAGCCAGTAACCCTGAAGGGAATAAGGACAGCCAGTCACCCTGTAGGGAATAAGGGCAGCCAGTCACCCTGAAGGGAATAGGGACAGCCAGTCACCCTGAAGGGAATAGGGACAGCCAGTCACCTGAAGGGAATAGGGACAGCCAGTCACCCTGAAAGGAATATGGATGGCCAGGCATCCTGAAGGGAATAGGGGCAGCCAGTCACCCTGAAGGGAATAGGGACAGCCAGTAACCCTGAAGGGAATAGGGGCAGCCAGTCACCCTGAAGGGAATAGGGACAGCCAGTCACCCTGAAGGGAATAGGGACAGCCAGTAACCCTGAAGGGAATAATGACAGCCAGTCATCCTGAAGGGAATAGGGAAAGCCAGTAACCCTGAAGGGAATAGGGACAGGCAGCCACCCTGTAGGGAATAGGGGCAGCCAGCCACCCTGAAAGGAATATGGATGGCCAGTCACCCTGAAGGGAATAGAGGCAGCCAGTCACCCTGAAGGGAATAGGGAGAGCCAGTAACCCTGAAGGGAATAGGGACAGCCAGTCACCCTGTAGGGAATAAGGGCAGCCAGTCACCCTGTAGGGAATAGGGACAGCCAGTCACCCTGAAGGGAATAGGGAAAGCCAGTCACCCTGAAGGGAATAGGGGCAGCCAATCACCCTGTAGGGAATAAGGGCAGCCAGTCACCCTGAAGGGAATAGGGACAGCCAGTAACCCTGAAGGGAATAGGGGCAGCCAGTCACCCTGAAAGGAATATGGATGGCCAGTCACCCTGAAGGGAATAGGGAGAGCCAGTAACCCCGAAGGGAATAGGGGCAGCCAGTCACCCTGTAGGGAATAAGGGCAGCCAGTCACCCTGAAGGGAATATGGGCAGCCAGTAACCCTGAAGGGAATAGGGGCAGCCAGTCACCCTGAAGGGAATAGGGGCAGCCAGTCACCCTGAAGGGAATAGGGGCAGCCAGTCACCCTGAAGGGAATAGGGGCAGCCAGTCACCCTGAAGGGAATAGGGGCAGCCAGTCACCCTGAAGGGAATAGGGACAGCCAGTCACCCTGAAGGGAATAGGGAGAGCTACATGTAATCATCTCGAAGTGAATAGGACAGTCTCCCAGAAAGGAATAGGGACATCCAGTCATCCTGAAGGGAATAGGGACATCCAGTCACCCTGAAGGGAATACAGACAGCCAGTCATCTTGAAGGGAATATGACGGTCAGTCAGAAGGGACAAGGGGCATCCAGTCACCCTAGAGGGAATAGCGACAGCCAATCACCCTGAAGGGAATAGGGACAGCCAATCACCCTGAAGGGAATAGGGACAGCCAGTCGCCCTGAAGGGAATAGGGAGATCCAGTCAACGTGACGGGAATATGAACAGCCAGTATTTCAAGCTAAAATAACTAAGCACATTGTAGGCCGAGTGAGGAGGGTCATATAAATGTATACTTACGATTTCCGGAGTTGGCCTCTGCTATCCTCTCCCTGATCATTCGACAGCCATCATAGACGATCGTGGACGGATCAAACTGCATCGTCTTCACCACATTCCCGCCCACAACGCTGATCTTGAGTGACAAGGTGGCCATGGTGACTGACTCCTCCCCTTAGAGGTCTACTCTTACTTCGTCACCACGAGATAACCTGTTGTGCCCCAGAAATTGTGCAGTCTTCTATTGTACTCTCAACTGAACTTTACCTAGAAAGTTATCTTTCCTGCCAGCATGTGTTCACAAACTTGGTCCTCGCTCTATATGTCATGTAGTTTCAGGGTTTCCGTGCCTCATGTAGTTAGAGAGTGTCGACTGTCAGCTTGAGTTCACCTTCATCTTGAATAGTTTCACCTCCATACAGTCTGGAAATACATGTACCAGAGAAAAGCTCAGTTCAATGATAATACATAATTTATTAGAGCAAGTCAACCCCGCTCTACATGTACCCATGGTGTTAGCCAGAGACTCGTCCACCTGTCCAATTTCAAATTTGGACAGGCAAAATCTCAATATTTAACATGAGAGAGATAGGAAAACAAGGAAGTAACCTATCCCAATCTAGCAAAATGTGATATTTGGACAGACAGATTTATATCCTGGCTGATTTTATATCCCTGCATGTACAAATGTACTGGTACTGTGCTCTACAACCACACATTGCATGTACAAATGTACAAATGTACTGGTACTGTGCTCTACAACCACACATTGCATGTACAAATGTACAAATGTACTGGTACTGTGCTCTACAACCACACATTGCATGTACAAATGTACAAATGTACTGGTACTGTGCTCTACAACCACACATTGCATGCTTCAAATTACAAATGTACTGTGCTCTACAACCACACATTGCATGTACAAATGTACAAATGTACTGGTACTGTGCTCTACAACCACACATTGCATGTACAAATGTACAAATGCAGGGATTCCGCTAGGGTCTATTTGGGTCCGTCAACGGACCCATTCCCCCCACTGAATGAAATAAAAATTCCCCTTTTGGTCCGCTTGTTAAGAAGTAAAATTGTAGCTAAAGGTTTAAAATGTTACTTTATATCCCTCCAAGTCTTCCCTTCGTGAATATCAATGAAAACACATTTGGAAATTCACATTGAAAAGACGGCAATTGCCGGAATTAGGACAATGACCTGACGGTTCTCTGGAGCACGTGGAAAATTTCCCGCTTCCCGAGGTATTTCCAGCTGACAGTCTGCGACTACAGTCTGTCCATCCAGCCAGATACCGTATCTTGTGTTTAGTACTCTTACAGCGCAGGCCGCGGAAATGAAAGTAGAAGCTCTGGAAGGTCAAGTTAACAACTGTCACCATTAGGGTATATTATTAGATCATCTGAGGGCATAATTTTGTTTGCCATGATGTTTTTCAGCTCTCACTATCAAAATCTGTTCATGTCGACATGTGCTCTCCCATGGAGAGGCGCGAAGCAGAATGAATGCCTGGTAGAGCTTGGTGCTCTCCACCACGTCCGCGTATCGGTTAGCGACCGTCCCGGAAGATTTCTGCTTCCAAGTTCAAATTATCGGGGTAATACATACGTAGCAAAGAGTGTAAATACACTTTAAACAGACGTTCCTGTTCCTGTTGTTAATCTTTATAATAAAATCCATCTCTAGACGCTCTCTCAGGCCATCAATTTAAATGGCAATTATCAAAAATTTTCTGCCGCCCAGAGGGGGGATACCCCCCTCTCGGACTCTCCCCCCATTCGGTCGCTACGCTCCCTCAAACTTGGTCGCTTCGCTTCCTCGTATGTTGCGGACCCGGAATTTTTTTTCTGGCGGAATCCCTGAAATGTACTGGTACTGTGCTCTACAACCACACATTGCATGTACAAATGTACAAATGTACTGGTACTGTGCTCTACAACCACACATTGCATGTACAAATGTACAAATGTACAAATGTACTGGTACTGTGCTCTACAACCACACATTGCATGTACAAATGTACAAATGTACTGGTACTGTGCTCTACAACCACACATTGCATGTACAAATGTACAAATGTACTGGTACTGTGCTCTACAACCACACATTGTATGTACAAATGTACAAATGTACTGGTACTGTGCTCTACAACCACACATTGCATGCTTCAAATTGAATAAATCAATCAACACAGCAATCTTTCTATACAATCACTCTATTAAATATGATCATCTCCTTAATTTGTGTTAGACTGCTAACCTGTGTAATTGGGCACACACATCTACAGTAAGCCTAGTGATTTTAGGAAAGATTTTGGCCAGTTGGAAGAAGTGGAGGGTAAACTGCACAGACAGAGTATCACCTATCACAGATACGTATATACATGTACATGTATGCTTGGGCAGCTCCAAGGCCCTTTACCAATCAAATACTGCATTTCTTTGCAGAAAGTTGATAGAACTCAAACCTCGTCCCACTCGCTCAAGAATCGTAATATCACCTGCTTCAATATGATTGTACATGTACAGCATGTGACAACAACAAATGTGACCAGGCCCGACTTCTGCCCAAAACCCACATGTATGCAACGTGTAGGTTCACTTACATGTTTACAGGATTAGATTCCTGCTGTCTCACAATAATTATTTCCCCACACAGATTGCTTCATGGAGTGAGACACTCTGTAGGAATGGTTCTTTCTCTGACCAGTATGATCCTGTTCACTGAGGGAGTGGGTACATGTACATGTACAAGATGAAACACTAGTACCGTCTCCCTCAGCTTCCCTCCACTCACACTATTCCTCAGTACACACTCATCGACTTGATGGAATTTTCTGATAAACGGTTATCTGGAGTGATCTCCCCTCACGCCATCTGTTAGACTGTCGGGCACTTGACCAAGTTTTGTGATCTTTACATCCAATAACCTCTGTCCTTAATCTGATCCAGTTATTTGACGACCATAATGGATTCATTGGATTAAATTTCCTCTTCAATACACATTGATGAACATGTAATCAGACCAATCAAAACTGCTACAAATTTTAGTACAAATTCATAACCTGCCGCTGAAAATTTTCCACCTTGTGGAAGTTTTCCGGCTCAAGTGACCTTAACCTTTGACTTCAAAATCAATAGGGTTCTTGTTTGCAAGGTATAGCCAAAGGTTAATACAAGTACCAGTCCATAATGTGGAACAAGAGATTTTCAAGTTTTGCAGGTTTTATGGTTAAAGTGACTTTGGCCTTTTAAAATCGAAATAGAATAGGGATTTTTTTTCTTCAGTTTTCTAGGCCAAGTGACCACGAACTTTGACATAATTATGACCGCAAAATAATAGCATTCTTCTTTGTCCAGTGTGCAAATTAAGTGTACCCAAAAGTTTGGTGCCAATCCACACCATGGAACTGGAGAAAAGTTAACAGATGGATTATAGCGGTTCAGATACATGTACATGGAAACTGTGATTGCAATATGGCGGATTCCACGCAAAACTGTACCACTAACTCCCATTTCTGTCTGTCCTTGACGGATTATGACATTAGAAACACCAATAACTTGGAAAACATCATAAACAAACACAGTTCCCTGTACCTTATTATCTAAAATGTGTCAATGAATTGCATAAGATGAAAATAAACAAGTGCCCCTATGAATTATTTGTACAGTTTTTAGTTTAGCGGAACAAAACACAAATGACATTAGTAACATTTGTGTTACTAATGTCATTTGTCTGTCAAAATCTATTTCATATCTGTACAAGAAATTTCTTATAACAGAAGCACTTGCATATGCTCAGTGGAATTAGGCCAAGCATATTGATGTATCTGTACCATTTTCAGTGTTTGTCATCGCCCATGCTGTAATATTGAGCCTTTTCAAAAATGTTCTAATGTCATTTCTGTCAAGGGAGTTGGACAGACATGACACTAGAAACATTTTTCAAACGCTCATAGTATCGATGTATTGGTATTTTATACACTGGCAATGGTACATATATCTCAATAAGGTCAAGCTAGTACCACTGTAAATCTTTAATTGATTAATTTAATTGACATTTGTTTTGTGGTGAATATTGTTAAAAAAGTTGGACAGACATATGACATTAGAACAAATGACATTAGAAACATTTACATTTCTGTCTCTCTATTATACTGCAGATAAGAAATGTGCAATGTAAAACTGTTTATACTCAGATATGCATACATTACACAACATTTTTGGGTTTAGCGAACGCAGTACAAGACACAGAGTCAGTATTTTAACATTTTTAATGTTGCAAACGTCATTTTCCGGTGAGACAGACAATTTGACGGAAAGTGGTACACTTTTTCGTGGAATCCGCCATATATATGACCTCCTCTATTGATTTTTTTTCACTATTTTTTATACGTTTTCTTTTTCTCGCTTGGATGCCAAACATGCTAATTACCACAAATTCAAAACATTCAAACGTATCACCAGCACAGAAACAAATGGAATTTACTGAGCCCTTCTCATGAATGAGGCTGACATCCAGATTGGGTTGTCTACCCATTGTTATTGTAATAACTGCATGAAAGGTTCCAATGATGTACATTGTAGCATGTTTGAGAAGTTATCATACAATATTGGTCTGCACAAAGTACAATGCAGCTCTAGCCCACTGTCACTATATTCATCAGAGTTACTGGTCATAGTGGTGACCTGTCAGCTATCCCCATCTCTCTGCCTTCATCATACAGTACATGTTGTAATCTCCACAATATTACCCAATATGCATGTCCATGTATCACAGTGATGATGGTGAGAGGAAGATAAAGGGGCTAATATTACATTAATCATAGCTAGGCAATCAGTCCTTAACCTTTTCAGCCAGCAAATGTAGGAATTCCCAGCACAGACCAGGGCCTTCTGGGAACTATTATATCAGGCTGTGATTCCATAGCAGTCCCCTTCCCTATCAATCAGGGCCACTCAATTAGCCCAAACATCAATTGGCTGGCAAATTCTATAGTTCAACTCAACCCAAACGCTCACATGACACAAAATTAGGGGTCTAATATGAGATCAGACAGAGGGAATCCAATACCAGTGATACTCCTCCACAATAAAACTGTAATGGCCCATGTGTTCAATAATCCAAACATATCGCTGATTTATGTTCATGTAAAGAGAGAAGACTTTGTGATAGGTTAATTTTGTTTTTGCACATTACCCTCAGATGCAAGTTTTCTTCTCATTCTCAGATCTGTGTATTGCAAACAAAGGCCAGGGTTCATAAGCTCGCACCTTCACTCAATAAAAATTCCAGGAGTTGTACATATTTTTCGAGCTGATATCTAGGTCATTTTCAGGATTTTGGTACATGTATATTACCCAATTTTTGAAACTATTGGTAAGAGATAATCGCTGCAACTACAAGATGTGGTTTTCCAGGATGTAATCCTAACCTTTAAGCACTTTCTAGGATTGAATGTCAAATTAACGGTGTTTTCAGGAGACGCATGAATCCTGAAAGGTGTCTGCTACATGTATTATTTACAGGGGTGGTGGGGTGGGGTGGGGTGAGGGGGGATACACTCACATCTGAGCGAGTGAAGAGATGGTAGTCTAACACTTACATTGTGCAAGTATTCCATGCAAAACCAATGTCTCTCAAGAAATTCAAGGTCAGGCAAACTGACGTATAGATGATATATATACATGGACAAGTAATGAAAAATGAGAGAAGTTGTACGTACACTTAAAGCTCATCTGCGCAAACCCAGTCAAATCAAATTTTGATAGAGATTTGCCTGGGCTTGCTTGCACAATTATATGAGTAGGTCGGTGCTGTTATACATCAAGATTTTGACCTAAAAGTTGATACATTGTTTTGACTGCTGCCATCATCTATCAAAATTATTTACTCTTCGGTGAGCTCGATGTCCACTTCCCTTCCAATTTTGTCGACAAGCCAATGAAAACGTCAAATTACTTTTTGAAAAATGCTTTAAAATTGGAAGATATCTCATGACGCATTGTTTAAACTACAAAACTTTATTACTAAAGATGTCTGACTATGAAGTTAGGATTGCGAGCTCTGGAGAAAAAGAACCATGGGTGTTTCGGATAAGATCTGTGAAAGTCCAGGCACATATATGGTGATAATCCCATATTCCAATTCCACCAATGCTGTGGGGCATCCGGCCATTCTAGTACAACTGTACAAGTATACCAAAGTGAAAGAAGTGTTATTCGGCAGATGACAAAACTAAATATGAAGCCTGTAGTACTGTGTGTTACATATATATATATATCTATCCTTAATACAAGTTCATGTATTCGCCATGAGCTCAGTCGTCAGTCATCTGTCATCAGCAGATGAGCCAGACCAGTACCAATGTCAGTCATCTTTCTTCGATCCCTAAAAGTCCCTGATCTACACACATACTTGTACATGTAGATCAGAAATCTGACAGTTTCTGGAATAACTGATCTCGGGCCCAATGAGGTCGCTGATCTGCTTCAATGATTCATGGCAGGGAATAGGTCCAATTGATAATCTCATCAGCAGAGCCTATGCTAGGGGAGGAGTAGAGTTAAGCTTGGGTGGAGAAGAGTTAAGCTAGTTGGGGTGGAGAAGAGTTAATCTTGGGGTGGAGAATAGTTACATGTAAGTGCCAGTAGTGGAGAGTATGATCAAGTGTAGGTTAATTCAAATACACTGAATGATGTCACTAAAGATTGATATTGTTCATTATGCTAATGTGTTTCATTCTGGACAATATCATGACTAACTTTTCATGGCTTCTGCAAACTAACACTATTTCTATTTATTCCTGAAAACTTTGGGACAGTGGCGATACTGTGAGTGTTCCATACAAGACAATCCAACAATGTCCTTTTGGAATGTGCTCCTACCAGAACACAGTTTGCAATCTCAAAAAGTCAGTGAATTATACATTAGATGTACATGTGGAAAGCAGCGGAGTGCATGTAGTTTTAGAATCAGTATGTAGTTTTAGAATCAGTAATCAGTATGTAGTTTTAGACTAAGTTCTGAAAAGGCCAGTCTTCAAGTTCCAGAAGAGAGCTGAAGCTGTTTAACCTGGGAAGTAATGGCAGATAATTAGCGCATTCTAACCTAGAGTGGGAGACAGCTGGGAGTTGAGTGTTCTGTATTGAAATTGTTCAATAATCTAGAGGAGCTAGGCCATAAAAGTAGCGGGTCTCTGAGTGAGAAACTAACATCTGTCTGTCATAGTTACATTAGAAGGGTCACCATGACAATGGTCCAGGGAAGGAACTTTGACCAGTACAAGCATTGTTCAAACTTAATAGTTCATATCTGGAAAAAGTCGGGTTAAAATAATCTTTACATGGCTGTTCTATGCCAACTATTTATGCACATGCAGGATGGAGGTACATGTACAGCCGGGAGATGGGATATTATTGTCATCATACCCCCTCATCTCAGGACGACAGACTTTACAGTCCAGGTGACTCCCAATCTGATTAAAACTCAGACTTAATAAACCGCTCCTCTATCGGACATGTCGCTGATTAAGATCTGGGACAGTTCCTATAACAAATCCGTCAGATGAACTCCGAATCAAATAGTTTCCGGGTCAAATTAGTCCCCCAATGAGACGCCTCGTAGTATAGCGTGACGGCTAATCTCCTAATCTCCGTCGTTGTTGTGATGCAGTTATGAACTGATTTTATGAAAGAAAATAACCGTACCTATATATCCAGAAGTGCAAGAAATATCCCTTGAACTTTTCACCTGGTCTGTCATTAAATAAAGAGAGCAACGCATGGCACACTATAACTTTTGATCTCGCTCACCGAACTTGGCCGCCACTGAATATAGGGCGCTTTCCATTTCGCGTAGTCGGCGTGGCTGCTGGCAATGCCTTGATTGTGCACGTTCCATTTACTGTGCCCGAGCAATGCTGGCTTTGCCTCCAAATGGAAAGCGCCAATACAAGCTCTTCGCCTGTTGAGGCTGGACTGTGATTGGTCGCCAGTCTGACATGCGCGACAGATTTAAGATAGGAACTGTCCCAGATCTTAATCAGCGACATGTCCGATAGAGGAGCGATTTATTAAGTCGGAGTTTTAATCAGATTGGGTGACTCCTCACCCAATATAGTGCCCTCACACTGGGCATGCTGGGGAGGATAGATGATCAAATCCTAGAATGTAGGAGTGTGATAGAGTCAGGGCCTGATCCAGGCCGTTTTTGAACCCGTTATAACGGGTTTGGGCGCCATGAATTTGGGCGCCCAAATGAGAAAAAAAAAAAAAAAAAAAAAATTTTGTTAGCAAATTCCCTCTGAACAGGCTGAAACCTATATTAATGCAATTACTATTGCCAAATATTAAGTTATCAGGCTGTATTTAGACCATTCAATACTCCCACAGCTTCCATGGGCTTCGACAGTCCCACATCGCGGCCTATTTCACTATAACTTATCACACTCTGCGCCAGGTAAGGGTGCCCAAACTAAAAGTCTAGATCAGGCCCTGAGAGTACATGTACCCAAGTACATCCATCCATACTTCCAGTATTAACTGAATATACATGTACATGAAAGAAACTGTTGCAATTTCTATCCTATTTAAAATTTTAAAATTATTTTAAAAGTTAAATGAACAAGGTGCCCAGCCAAGAAGATCCCTGCATGATTGACCTGTCTACATCATTTACAGTCATCTGACCCAATACAAAATACAGGCCAACTAGTGTAAAACTCATCCTACAAATGAGAGGAAATGCATAGGATTCGAATTCTAGAGACCTGAACCACACTGGATTCCATCCACCTCATGGGCGTCGCTAGGATTTTTCAAAGGGGGGTCGATTATCATAGCACTTTAGGCGAGGGTCCAGGGGCCGCCTAGGCCCCGGAAGCTCTGGGGTCCTAGATCGCCGGAGATGTGTTCTAAGCGTTTTCCCGGAATTAAATCTGAACATAATGTATGCAGATTTAGGGTTATATTATACAGCTCTGGGACCTTAGATGGCCTGAGGTGCATTCTGAGCGATTTCCAACAATTAAACTAACACGTCATTTGTCAAATATCAGTATTATAATTTATCCCTTTGTCATCTTGAAAACACAATAATAATGCTTTATACCTCGTAGGCTAATCCAATGGCGTCGGAACGTAATTGAAGCGGGGGACCACTATCACAGCCCAACAGGCGGGGGTCCAGGGGCCGCCTAGGCCCCGGAAGCTCTGGGGTCTCCGGTTGCCGGAGATGCGTTTTACCCATTTTCCCAAAAACAAATCTGAACACAATGTATATAGATTTATGGTTTCATTTTCACATTTGTTTCGCATAAACCCGCACCGATATTGAAGAATATGCAGGACTCCATTTGACTTCCTGGTTTGACACAAACAAAACGGGCCTATAACACACCACTACTACACGTCCTGGCACTCTATCTGTAATTTTTATGTGGGGACATGGTCAGTTAGGGATGCTGAAAAGTGGGTGGCCAAAAGATATTCGGGCCCCCCTAAATCAAAAGTGGCGGGGGGTGGGGGCCCTGGCCCCTCCGCTTCCGACGCCACTGTAACCATGTTAAAATGATTAAAACTAAACATCATCATATCACTTTCCGATCCATATGTCATTTCATGACTGTGAACATTAAACTTTTGCTGAAAATATCACAATAATATTGTGTAGAATATCAAACTGTGTATCATGGACTACTGACTAGAAAAATGAAACTAATATGACTCATTAAAACGTGGCCATGGTAAAATACTGACTAGAAAAAAAAAATTAAACTGATAAATTTTCCGGAAATGAAATATACATATACAGCTTTCAGTTTATTGCCCGTTTTGCACTTCGCCAACGGTAGACCGAGGCTGCCAATGCTTCATTATCAAATCCACACGCATCGAGCAGAAGACAAAAAACACACGAGTTAGTGTTAATGATTAATTGAGTAGCAAATTCGCCCGCTTTATCCGTCGAGGGTTCCCCTGCTGTATCCGTCGAGGATGGAGTCTCCTACAGCTCTTTCATAATCCACTTTACCATAAAACGGAAGTCGTGGTAAACCCATTGTCATGATTGTTGAGCGAACTGACGCGTCACTACTGGAACGGAGCATGCTTACGAGCCTGGAGACAGACATTTTTTATTTCTTTCTTTTCCCTTTTGCTTTTTTTGTGTTTTGTTTTTTTGTTTTTTTGTTTTCTCTGTTTTTGTTTTTGTTTTTGTTTTTTCTTCTGTTTTTTGTTTTGGAGCGTCCAAGGGGGGGTCGTTCGCACCTGATGACCCCCCCCCATACGACGCCCCCTGCACCTACATGTATATGTAGTGTGAATTTTCTATCTCTTCACATCACCAACAAGTATTGCTGGTGAACACACTTGATATCAGACTAGTGTATTAATTGAACTTGTAGACTAGAAGAAAGAATGTATTGTGAATTCATGGTTGTCTGCTACAAGTGAGAGAAATGGTTGATATAAATTTCTGCAATCTGAAATGACATATTTCCACACTAATCCTTGGACAATGCTGTCTTGTGTAGGCGACACTGGTGCACAGCATGTGGGCCACTGTGAGCTTCGGGTTGTTCTCATGATCTCTCCCAGCTATATTTACAACATGGAGCTGGTTTTTCAACTATTGATAACTGGTGTAAATAGGATTATATGGATAAAATATTCTCACCATTCCAAGAAAGGACCAACAATCTTACATTTATGATAACCCTGGCAACCACAGGTCGGAATACCAGTTATCATCGAATAAATTCTGGGTTAAAGACATTGAGAAGAGCTCTGAATGACGAATCTGAGCTCAAACAGCCAGTCAGTTGTCAGTCACAGTGCATTGTTCAAGGATTAACTTGAACCATAGTGGGAATTGTCTATCAAAAAATATTTACATATTTTACAGAACCTCGCCCTTTTTGGTCTTCAAAAAAAACAAATTCCCCAATTGAGCATATTAATTTTTGAATTATTTTTATATTACATGTAGGTTAGTTACCCCCAGTTAAGTTCAACCCCAACCATGGTCATATATGAGCAGGACAAAGAAATAGAGATAGTTAACAAAATTTCAGTTTAAGATTGCCAAGAAATTCTAGATATACTCAACATGATGAACAACTAGAGACGGGACTAACAATTGAACTAACACATTTTTCGGAATGGTGAAAGTTGTTCCACTGTAAGTGCTACTTTTACTGGAGGAATGGACTGAACAATTTTTCCAAGCCATTTCAAAGTTTCAGTATTGTATAACAATATGTGGAAATTATAAGCCTATATGGAAATTACAGGCATGAAATAATATAGTGTTGACACATGTAGGCTACATGTCATTTTGTTT
>JAVTVY010030437.1:0-12968 GCA_036873755.1 Hanleya hanleyi | reverse complement strand
CGATTAAAATGGGCGAGGAGCTTGACAGACAATACGAACAACTGGATAAAGAGCACAAAATATCACGCTGTAGCATATGTACAGATGACCAAAGCCAGTTTGCTGTTTTACCATGCGGTCATTTATGTCTATGTGCAGGTTGTTGGGTGACACTCACGTGTGTAGGAGACATGTGTCATTGCACTGAGGCCGGCGAGAACCATCTCAAAATAAAATGTCCAATTTGTCGGAAACATGTAGCAGGAATAAAGAAAATATACCGTGCGTAAGTGTGGTGGTGAAGTAACACTAACGGCCCTTTTCAGGGCCAACCATCTTTCCCGGAAGAGGAATTTCTAACTTTGCACAAAAATTAACATCAGACCCCATCATTGTTATGCCCCAAGAAAAAAAATTCAATTTTTTCAATTTTTTAACAATTAAATATTGAAAAAACGGAAAAAGGGGAATTAGAAGGGGGGACAAGGGGGAGGGAAGGTTGATGGAATGGCCAAAATTTTTTTTTTTATTTTAAAAACAAGGAAAAAAAGATTAAAATGGAACCCAAAAAAAACTTTTTCATTTTCTATGTTTTTTAACAATTAAATATTGAAATTAAGAAAGGGGAGGGGTGAATTGGAGGGGGGGACAGGGGAGGAGGGAAGGTGGATGGAACAGCCAATCTAGGGAAGCCCCTAATGGGCCAATGGGGTCGAGTGAGGTATCAAATTGAAGGTGAGGAGAAGGGCTATCTGATGCACTGGGTATGGGATTGAACTATCGGCATTCTGCGCATGCGCGGCAGTGAAGGGTGTAAATTATCACCCTATAGCAAAAAAATTGTTTTAAAAATGAGCCAATGGGGTCGAGTGAGGTATCAAATTGAAGGTAAGGAGAAGGGCTATCTGATGCACTGGGTATAAGATTGAAATATCGGCATTCTGCGCATGCGCGGCAGTGAAGGGTGTAAATTATCACCCTATAGCAAAAAATTGTTTTAAAAATGGGCCAATGGGGTCGAGTGAGGTATCAAATTGAAGGTAAGGAGAAGGGCTATCTGATGCACTGGGTGGAAGATTGAATTAGGGTGATTCTGCGCATGCGCGACGGTCTAAAGGTATGAAAATACACGTATTGGAACTATAATGGTGACGGTGGAAACAATGGCGTATGGTAGACCAGTGACGTTGATAAATGGCCCTGACACGCTCATCTTCAGGCAAGACTTCAACCGGAAGTGCGGCTGCATCCAAGGGAAAATATTCTCCACGTCTCATGCTTTTCGTCTCATACAAGCGGATAGGCAGGCAGGTAGGAGGGCTGGCGGGCTGGCTGGCTGATCAAGTCAGGTCAGGTAAGTCAGATTGAATACACCCCTTTCCCTAAAAATAGACTCCTTTTATACATTTTACTACTGGCGGCCATCTTTTCCCACCTCCCACATGGCGGCCATCTTTTCCCACCTCCCACATGGCGGCCATCTTTTCCCACCTCCCACATGGCGGCCATCTTTCCCACCTCCCACATCTTGGCGGCCATCTTTTCCCACCTCCCACATGGCGGCCATCTTTTCCCACCTCCCACATGGCGGCCATCTTTTCCCACCTCCCACATGGCGGCCATCTTGTACCCACCTCCCACACATCACACATGCGCACACCGCCCCAATACCGCCACAAAACCTACACTTATGACGTCACACCAGGTTCTGCGCATGCGCAGTGAGGCGCTATTCCGTCAATTCACGCTTTGTATACTACTTACAGTGCTAGACATCACATTATCAAGCCCCTGTTGCTTCTCAGCTGAATGCAAGTTACGAACGTAACGCCATAGATCTTGCACGCTACGGCAATATTTTGCTATCAGCATGCGATATGTATCGCCAAATTCTAGAAACTTTGAGTGGAGGCGCTTGGTGATACAGCCCTGTTTCTGCAATAATGTTTTGTGACGTGATTAAAATCGTCACATTTAACACAGGATCTTGCAAATGCTACTGGGCGAGATATGTATACGCCATATGCCGGTCCCACTGGAATATTACTGCCCAGATAGAAATAGTTCACGATGTCGAAATTGTAATCATAATAATAATTGTAATTGTAATCGACGAGAGAGAAGGCCCGCTTCATGGTATAGGTCTAAATATGATGTGTTGTTATATATATCCTTCACTGCGCCATTTATATAGCGATTATCAACGGCAAGAAGATCCTCTTTTTAGCATTTGGTGAATGAGAAAGAACGGGTTTTGAGAGGCTCTGTTTTTGAAAGCACCTGGATATAGGCGTATTCAAAAGAGAAAAGATATAGGTCAATCAAAAGGGATGCACAATATTACCCATTGAAATACCTGAATGCTGTCTGAACATCATGGAATGTCAGTTTTTACAAACGAAGCATGACTTAAATATACCCAAGAGAGGGGCTCGAAAAATAATTGAGGTATACACAAGAATCCTGATGAGCGTTAAGGAAATGACGATAAGATATCATGTTTTCTTTCGCGATAAGAACATCATACCTGCTTTGAACCTTCCAGTTGATCGCTTCTCTCTTGCGATAAACTAGAGATAGGACTGTTATGGAATTTTCGCGAGAATGTACAGAATAGAGAGTAGACATATCTCGGGTATATAGGTGTCTGTACGGCATGTGTCGGTCGACATATCTCAGATGATTAGGTGTCTGTACGCCATGTTTCAGTAGCTACATCTCAGGTGTATAGGCGCCTGTACGGCAGTAGATATAACCCAGGTGGCTAGGTGTCTGTACGCCATGTTTCAGTAGCTACATCTCAGGTGTATAGGCGCCTGTACGGCAGTAGATATAACCCAGGTGGCTAGGTGTCTGTACGCCATGTTTCAGTAGCTACATCTCAGGTGTATAGGGGCCTGTACGGCAGTAGATATAACCCAGGTAGCTAGGTGTCTGTACGCCATGTGTCAGTAGCCACATCTCAGGTGGATAGGTGCCTGTACGGCAGTCGATATAACCCAGGTGGCTAGGTGTCTGTACGCCATGTTTCAGTAGCCACATCTCAGGTGGGATAGGTGCCTGTACGGCAATAGATATAACCCAGATGGCTAGGTGTCTATACGCCAAGTTTCTGTAGCCATATCTCAGGTGGCTAGGTGTCTGTACTGCTTGTGTCAGTAGTCATCAAGTTCTTCCCAAATATTTAAGTGTTTCTTGAATATCCACATAATTTACACGTTTTTGTAACAATCATCATAATATGTTCTCCAAAATGATTCTACTCATGTCAACAAAGTGGAGACAGCTATTTGGTTTGTACAATTACTTGAACCAGCTATGGATCTGGCTTTGTATGGTGTTTTATACATATTGGGTGTAAAGTCAATTTTGATATATCGGAGGGTGTGGACGGAACAGAAATACGCCTTTCTTTGAGGACGAGTTTGCATATGTTGAATACACCTTCTAGGTAAATGTTACAGCTAGGGTTAATCCTTAACCAGCACCTGGTAATGATAATATTTTTCAATTAATGTTATTTGACTTGGGGCTTTGTCTGCTGGAACTTTTTACAAATTTACTCCGAATGACTGTTAGAAATTTTACTACGGTGCGGTCTCTCAGCATATTCTTTTCAAAAGTTCAATTTGAAATAATCACATACCCCTTCCTCTCCCATCCGGGACAGTAACATACTCGAAAAATCTGTATATTGCGTATAGGCAGAGTGGCATTTACTAGATCTCGTAACAGTATCAGCGTCAGTAAAGTTTCTCGAATCTGGTGATAAATTTAACATCGTCCTCTGTAAAATAGACGAACACTGACTATTGGATGTCAGATCCAATGTTTGTATTTGCTGTCGATTACTGATGATCAAAATATGACATGTCCATGTCCTTTTCTGGACAGTGATAAATTTGGCCATATAATATTCGAGATTGATGACAAAATACAATGACAGCGTGCAGAAAATCTAACACCCTATTTCAGCAGTTAAGTACATAAGTATTTAAATACACATAACATGGAGTTAAAAACACTATGTTTATGGACTTAAATAAACAGTCACATTCAGCAGGCACATTAGACGCACAAAACTAAAGAAAGCTGTTTTATTTAAAGTATATTGTTTATATCAAATACAGGTCCGTATTGTACATTTGTGCTAATATAGTATCATGCGGGAATGAGCTTACAATGAATGCCAAGGACCTTCTTTGTGAGAAATGGTAGTCCACTGAATGGTGGATCTGACACCAGACCAACTACAGACAGCATGTGTTCTTGTTACTAATTATTCACAGTACAAAACAGATATTCAAATCTTGATAATTGTGATCATAAATGTTGCATACAGAATTGTAAAGCCCAATGTAGTTTAGTATATCAGAGAATTTCCGTTTGTAGTGATGTATAGGCACAAATGATTGAGATATGATTGAGATAGAAAATCCATATTAAAGGAACCGTGCGTCCGTCCGTCCGTGCTACTGTCATGGGTAGATCTTAGAAGCTCTATGGCTGTAGGGGGATGAGGCAGGTGTGGGTGGATGGCGGGGGTGGGGTGACGGCGGGGGGAGGCGGAAACGCTATCGTTCTTCAGGTAATTTGCTAGTGTTCTAGAATGATGGAATGTTGGTTAATGATAAGGATGATGTCTTGTATCCATCGTTGAATCTGCTGACCGCTTCTCTGTTGCTAGAATCTATAGCTTACATTTTTAAATATTTATTTATTTTATGTCTGCCTGGAATCTTGTGCTGATGGTGGTTGTGAGTACTGTAATGGAACACGGACGACGGTTGACGAATGAACGTTGTATTATACGATGCTCATACGGCCCCTTGTGACAGGTTCATCCACAGATTCAGTATACTACCATCGCTTTTTTCCATTAGTCTGATATTTATCACCAAACTTGAGAAACATGACAACAGTTGTAAAAAATACCGCAAATATCAAGAATAGCAGTCTGTATTATATGGCAGCTTGCGCGTCACCCACAATAACATAGCATTTCTACAACAGTTGAATAAAGATACTCCTACCCTTCTCTATATTATCCGATGTGATAGGCGCATATACCCAGCAATGTAGGGGGCGCTCACGCATGTAAGCTATGGGTTATTTGCCTGATTTGGAAGTTCGTGTTGGGACCTTCCATGAATGATCATTTCATTCTGGACTGGAATATATTCACCCGAATCTTTCAAATCGATACAGGCTCGGTTGCACGGCTTTCAAAGAACGGCAAATATAACTGTTTTAAAGTGGCTCGTCCACACAGAATCGTGTGAGAGCAGAGCCAGGCGTGGTACCGGAAGTGGCAGATCGATCCTTCACATCGGTCGTTGGAGCTCTATCGATATTACTAACATTGTATCATTTACGATTAAATCTATATTTATATGAAGCAATCAACGCTGTCCCATAAATATCACTGGGTAATTATTCATGATTTCTGTGATCGTATATAAATAGGTTATGTATGCTGACGTCCTCTCCCAGAAGGCACGTGATATATCATCTATATATATGTACATACAGTATCCCAGATCTGCCGATCTGTATGTTGTGTGTCAGAGGAAATACTGAGACAGTTTGAGGGCCGACTATGAGAGGTAGTACTTACCAATATGTAATGAATGATAGTACCGTATTCCAAAAGTGTTTCATCAACTCAAGCAAGATACAATGCCATCAACTGTGTGAGCACATTGAAATACCACGGAAAAACCATGATAATCCACTGTGCATGTAAATCAACGACAGATTACGATTATCACAGTTTATAGCATGGCCAATTATGGTAAATGCATGTTCGTCATATTGCTATGAGGTGTGTATATGGTCAACTGGTAACGTACCACGCATTTAATAGCACGAGTAGCATAGTCATTAAACCACGGCACATTATGGAATGCATCACAAATATACACTTGTGCCTATTAGACACCGATAACCGTGCGTTTATCTAGCACGTTTAGCGCGGTTTCGAACGTTGCGATGTGTGAAATCTACACGCGTCATGTTGACAAGCGCAGGTATTCGATCGGGAGATTCTATTTTACAGGGTGAGTGAGAAATGGCAGGCCTAAATGTCATCTACATAGCTGTCAATTAATATTTAATTGTCGTAAGTCGTGCATTTCTGTCTGAAGTTTTTATCCATAAAATAGCCCTGTGTAATATTTTTCAACCTTTCGTTGTAATCGCTGTTGATAATCAATTTAAGTAGTGCAAGAAAATAGAAATTATTTTTTCGCACTACATGGGATCATGATAGAAAAAAAATGATATGGGTAGCATGACAGACCAACCTGTTAAATGGAATGCGATAATTTAAGATATTCCAAAGTACGGTAGTGCCCTTTATTCAGGTCATGGTGTGATACTACTGATATTTTGTTCGGGGGGTGGTGGGGGGGGGGGGGTGTAAGATCTCACGTCTTAGGTGTGGCGCGTCACAAATATGAAGGGCCGCAGAAATGTATAAAAATGTAGCAAAAAAATGTTGTCTTACTTCTTGAGCTTGAGGGCTGAAATTTACCACACCATGCCCTTGGGTCAAGGTCTACCAGAAAATGTAATAAATCCAAGATGGCCGCTTTAATGACGTCACAGTGACGTCATTTTCTAAAAGACACTATTTGATCGATTTTTCGGTCAGATTTTTCGATTTCTGTGTTCAGATAATTTCTCCGCCCAAACTGCATGATGAATTAGTAAATATTTGACTGATGTGAAATAAAATAGTTTTTGCTCACTGGAAAAGTAGTAATTTTGAAGAAAGCATCACTTTTCTGCTACCTCAAATGGCCGCCATTTTGAATTTACCCATGATCCTCTGTTCGGGGGGGGGGGGGTGTATCGTAGTAAGTTTGGTAGGGGGCCATAATGGCTCCCCCATGCCTGGTAGGGATATGATTGCACGAATAGTCAGATTTATGTTCATAGCGATGAATGGCCTGCAACAAGGGCATGTAAGTCACAATGTAACTCATATTCACGAATAAAGTTCATCGATTCAATGTTTTGCAATTCTGATACAGCAGGAACGTTTGAAAATACATGGGCAGCTCTTTGTCCAGCACAAAATTAAAGTTCATGGCATTCCCATTCGTGAGAGTTGTCCGATGAGATATGAATGGTGACTGCATGCCCAGTGGTTCCTGCGTTATGGATGGGTGATACATACATCAGATACGCGGTGAAATCATTTAAAATCATCCCGGTTGGAATAAAACATTGTTTTAAAACCAGGGCCATTCGATGACATTAATATTATATAATAAAAAATACACGTTTGGCAGATATATAGAAGAAGGATGGATAAACAGTGTAGATACACCTGGCAATAATTAGGTAGTTTAAGGTATCACAGCCTACAAATGCACCTTACTATTTCACGGCAATCCACACCTTGACCAAACATTGTGGACATATATGATTCACTCATCAACGATTTGAACCTTTTATATTATTATCTTGGTACTGTAATTTTTCACCCGCAATATATTTCCAACAATGCAACATATTCTTATATATTATACAGTAATTTATATGAGCCCCAAATATTAGTCCCATACTAGAATAGCTAGCTTTTATATAGGTCAGGGTAATTCAATTGAAGACCAAGCACGTAATAGAAAGCACAATGTAGACGGCGGCTATTTGCTGCATGCAGGTTCTGAAACTCTTATTCATACTTACACCCTCAGCAAACCAGCCAGAGAAATTTAGCCACACACCTGGAATAAGACTATTACATCGACTCCCTTGATTAACTTCTGCATGCCAAACAAACTGGAGATAGTATGTATATATAATTCTTGCCTCAATGGTTGTCTTTGAGGCTGATGATAACTCCTTGTAAACATCAAGGGTAAGGTGTGTACCGTTCAACGGCTGACCGCGTTGAACTGCCTTTCCAAACTGCCTTTTCTCCCGAGAGTTTCAGTGTTATGGTACTCTTTGTTTTAACATCATTTATCGCAAGCTCCACCCTCTTCCCATCCTTTCCCTTCAAACACCTCTGACCAAAATACCGAGAACAGTTGTAATCATTGTAAAATTTTACTGTAAACCAAAGGTTAAATATCCTGCATATGTCACCGCTGTATTACCAACACGAAGTGACGTCAGACCCAACAGACTGGAGTTTGGAGTACTGAAATCATGTATATACAGTTTACACTCTCCCTAGTTTCTCTACTTGACATATCGTACATCAGAAATAGCCTTGCTCGTACCGTCACGTTGCAACGGTATAGATATAGATACAACTAAATCGTGCTACAGGGCCTACAGGCCTTGTTCTGATAAGAGAAATTATGAAACCCAATAAAGAAAATCCGCAATAAACAGCATTGCATAGCTGATGCATTCTAATATACAAAACTATAGTTGCTCAATAAATCTGTAAATAATGCTTCCGAACTGATTTATTGCCAATTGCGATCCAACCTCAATTCCACATTAGCAGAACCGGTCCCATTTGTCTTTGAGGCCTCTTGAGAAAGAAATCTTGAACGATATTCTCCGATCTGAATTATCGACGCACATTATGTTGTTGGCATGTACAATTGTCACTAGTGTCTTCAAAAATTGTCCATACAGGACATCCAAAATATCAAACTCCAGAACATATGTCTATTAGTTTATATTACATAATTTTATATTCCCACCGCATTTTGCTTTATCGTATTGACCGATCACTCAACGCATGTCTACTTACACGGAAAATTCATCCACTAATGTTCATGCATCTGGGTGGACTCGACGTCAAAGCTTCCACAATGGTTAAAACTTTTCTATGGACCTTGAAGTGGAATTTCGCCGGGAGTTTGAAAACATTGAAAAAGTAATAATGTAATTTTCTAGTAATTTCTCTTAGATGTATATAATTTGATGCACACACGTTTCGTTCCAACTGGCCTGAACAGTAAATACTCAAATTCAGGCGTTACTCCTCCATGACCTTCAAATCAACCGTCACAAATGAAAACGTCAAATACAACACTTTGTTAAACGACTTGAAAATTAAAGAATACTTGTTTACGGGGACGTCTCCTGCTGGCCATGACTGGATTTTATTTACAATAGTTTCTTTTGGCTTTTCTGGGCATTTCCTCGTGTAAGTAACTTCATACAGGCACCCGCGTCAAAGAGGTTTGGACCGTTTCATGTCTTGGTTGACTGGTTCCCTATACGTAGTCAGCTATTAATTTTTTCTTGCATGAAGGTTAGACTCCGAGATTGTTTGCCACATGCGGTGTACGTGTAGGCCTATTGATATCACATGCACTGAGCTGGACAAGCAACTGAGTAGTATACAAGGAGTCAATTGATACAGCAGCGCCTCACTGCGCATGCGCAGAACCTTTGGTGACGTCAGAAGTGTCGATGTGCGCATGCGTGTGGGTGGATGGTGGGTGATGGGTACAAGATGGCGGCATGTGGGTGGATGGTGGGTGATGGGTACAAGATGGCGGCATGTGGGTGGATGGTGGGTGATGGGTACAAGATGGCGGCCTGTGGGTGGATGGTGGGTGATGGGTACAAGATGGCGGCCTGTGGGTGGATGGTGGGTGATGGGTACAAGATGGCGGCATGTGGGTGGATGGTGGGTGATGGGTACAAGATGGCGGCCTGTGGGTGGATGGTGGGTGATGGGTACAAGATGGCGGCATGTGGGTGGATGGTGGGTGATGGGTACAAGATGGCGGCATGTGGGTGGATGGTGGGTGATGGGTACAAGATGGCGGCATGTATGTAAAAATTTTCCTGAATTGGAAAATAGCCGTGTTGGAGCTAGGGGAGCCACTAATGGTCCAGTGGAGTTGTATGAGATATCAAAGTGAAGCATTCGTGAAGGGGCATCTGATGGGCTGGGTGTGGGGTTAAATTAGGGTCATTCTGCGCATGCGCGGTGGCCCAAGGGTATGGAAATAGACGTGTTGGAGCTAGGGGAGCCCCTAATGGACCAATGGGGCCGAGTAAGGTATCAAAGTGAAGCTTATGTGAAGGGGCATCTGATGGACTGGGTGTGGGGTTGAAATATCGGCATTCTGCGCATGCGCGGTGGCCGAAGGGTATGAAAATAGCCTTTTTGGAGCTAGGGGAGCCCTAGTGGATCGATGGGGTCGAGTGAGGTATCAAAGTGAAGCATTCATGAAGGGGCATCTGATGGGGTGGGTGTGGGGTTGAAATATCGGCATTCTGCGCATGCGCGGTGGCCCAAGGGTATGGAAATAGACGTGTTGGGGCTAGGGGAGCCCCTAATGGACCAATGGGGTCGAGTAAGGTATCAAAGTGAAGCTTATGTGAAGGGGCATCTGATGGACTGGGTGTGGGGTTGAAATATCGGCATTCTGCGCATGCGCGGTGAAGGGTATTTTGGAGCTAGGGGAGTCCCTAATGGTCCAGTGGAGTTGTATGAGGTATCGATGTGAAGCTTATGTGAAGGGGCATCTAATGGGCTGGGTGTGGGGTTGAACTATCGGCCTTCTGCGCATGCACGGTGGCCGAAGGGTATGGAAATAGACGTGTTGGAGCTAGGGGAGCCCCTAATGGACCGATGGGGTCGAGTGAGGTATCAAAGTGAAGCTTATGTGAAGGGGCATCTCATGGGCTGGGTGTGGGGTTGAACTATCGGCCTTCTGCGCATGCGCGGTGGCCGAAGTGTATGAAAATAGCCGTTTTGGAGCCAGGGGAGCCCCTAATGGTCCAGTGGAGTTGTATGAGGTATCGATGTGAAGCTTATGTGAAGGGCATCTAATGGGCTGGGTGTGGGGTTGAACTATCGGCATTCTGCGCATGCGCGGTGGCCGAAGGGTATGGAAATAGACGTTTTGGAGCTAGGGGAGATGGGGTCGAGTGAGGTATCAAAGTGAAGCTTATGTGAAGGGGCATCTAATGGGCTGGGTGTGGGGTTGACATATCGGCCTAAAACATTCAAGCTAGTGTGGTGATAATAAAATTTAAAGATCACATGTCCAACACATACTCACATAATGAAAGCAAGAATCGAACTTGCGCCCCCTCGAGATGAAGGATACCCGTCCAGGTTTCATTTTTTTGAGGTGTACTGAAATGCTCTCTCTAATTTATGCCACGGTATCTATTTTTTACATCTAGGTTGAAGATTTATATCGACACTGCTACACACTTTTCGAGATGTGTTTTCACTTTCGATGAAAGCACAAAACAGTCTAAAATGAGTAAAAAAATTCACCTACGCTAATATTTTCTAGTGTTTTGTAGAATATAGATTCGCGTTCATTTCTATTTCGTCAAGAAAAAATGTTTTGTAGAATATAGATTCGCGTTCATTTCTAGCTTACCTGATAAAAGAGTTTAGTCCAGATGTATACCTATATTCCATACTCTCGGGCGTTTGATGCATATCTTGGGGCTGTTTTTTTTCCTAGGTGGGTATAACACACCATGAAGCCTTCATCACGAATCTCATTCCATATATATTTTTTCGAAATTCACAGATATTTCCATCGGTAAATCCGGTGTTCAGTATACCACATGGATGAAATGAACGCACTAAACTATGAAGCTAATCATTTTGGTCAGCGGCACACACATGCTCCTGGTTTGGTGTCTACATCCCAGCGGTTTTCTGTTTCTTGGCTTGTCACGGATTTTTTCGAAATTCACAGATATTTCCATCGGTATAAATCCGTCTTCAGTTTACCACATGAATGAAATGGAAACACTAAACTATCAAGCTAATGATTTCGGCCAACGGCACACACACACACATGTTTCCTGGTTTGGTGTCGACATCCCAGCGGTTTTCTGTTTCTTGGCTTGTCACGGATTTTTTCGAAATTCACAGATATTTCCATCAGTATAAATTCCGTCTTCAGTATACTACATGAATGAAATGAACGCACTAAACTATCAAGCTAATGATTTCGGGCAACGGCACACAACTTCCGCGGTATATGAATGGTTTAAAAGAGTGGAAATATTCCGTACAGGTCTGTTTTATGTAACAAACGCTAAGAAAAATGGCTACCCAAGGTCAATTGGTACAATTCCCCGGATAATCGCGCCAGCCAAACCACAGCCCCATCTAGACGCTTTAATGCAAGGGAGACAACTCGGTCTATCCCAATTCCTCTCATTCGCGCATTTCTATCTTTTTTGCGTGTATAGGGTGGTGGTCATTTGTTTATGCATTTTACTATGGGCTGTGAGATTGTAGAATACGCTGGGGAAAAGCTATGAAATTTGTTTTTACGTATCGGGTAGGTCTGTATATAACCCCATAGGTCTACTGGCTCAGTGCATAGGTGCATATTGGGTGGACATGTTGGAGTCTAGGTGGAGCACTAGTGGCCCGATTGGGTAGAGTGAGGTCTTATTTTGAAGCTCTCGAGGAAATAAATAAATAAATAAATAAATAAATAATAATAAAAAAAATCAAAAAAATCGGCGAGTAGTGGACAAAGGGGAAATTGGGAAGTACTGACCATGCCCCAGAATACTTCATATGCATATCACGGCCTTAAGGCCTATGTAAGATGTAATCTACTTCACAGTTTAGTAGTATAAAAAGCGCAAGTCCTATTGACCTTGCCCCTTCCAAAGAAATAAAATCGGCTCTATTTTACAGGAGTATATACGCAGGTGACGTGGGTTGTGACGTCACTTCCGGGTTTTCACTAAACACTACCTTCAAACATAGAAGAGTTCCAATTTTTTCCCTTAGACGTCCGTATGTTCATCCTCCAAACCCACAAGAGTTCCAATGTTCAACCGCCGGGGTGTTTTCCCGCCCCGCCCCAGCGCCCGCAGCGCGCGCGCGCGCGCGTCATCCCGCGTCATCCCCGGCAGTGCGCGCGCGCGGACGCGGGTCAAAAGGTCAAGGGTCACCTCCAGGTCAGACGGTCCAATGTCCAATGAGACAATGTTGCGGTATCGCTATAGTCAGAGCTTGAGCACAAAAAAAAGGGGATTCTAGATGAACCTGGGAAAGATGGGCA
>JAVTVY010030436.1:0-12457 GCA_036873755.1 Hanleya hanleyi | reverse complement strand
ATTGGGACACATGAAAGCCTTGGAAACAAAACCACCCCAGTACCCTATCCGACGTGTGCAAACCAAAGTGTTCTCTGTGCCTCCTGGAAATATGGGCGCCAACAAAGAAAACCTGTTCCTGGGGGAACTACCCAAGCGATTGATCCAGTGGAGCCTACCCAGAGAATCCGTTTGACTTTAAACATTTCGGCATCAATTTTGTGGCCCTGCATGTGGATGGACAACAGGTGCCAGCCACGGCCTTAACACCGAACTTTGGGCGCAGGAATTTTATTCGAGCCTATCAGAGCCTGTTTACAGCCACCGGTCAAATCAACCAGGACGAAGGGAATATGATCAGTCAGGAGAACTACGCGAACGGATACACGTTGTTCTGTTTCGATCTGACCCCCACCTTAGAGAACGACCATCAGCTGGCCCTGGCCAAGCAAGGCAATTTACAGTTGGAAATCCACTTTGCACGAGCCCTCCGGAGCACCGTCAATGTGATCTGCTACGCCGAGTTTGACAACTTCATTCAAGTGGACAAGGCGCGAAACGTCCTGTGTGACTTTGCCACCTAACATGGATACAGACCAGATAACCACGGTGCTGGAGAATGACCCAGAGACACGTATGGTCTTTCAAGGGGTGTTCGGCCGAGATGTGTTCCCATTAGACCGTATGTATCCTGCTGCTTACGTTCTCAACACGGACCCGATGGATCGGCCCGGTGAACATTGGGTGGCCGTGTACTTGACAGGACAGCAGGGCGAATACTTTGACCCGTACGGCCTGCCACCCCTCCATCCCGATTTAACAGACTTCATGGATCAAGGTACAGAGACGTGGTGTTGGAACAGTCAAACGTTGCAAAGCCTGACCAGTAGCGTGTGCGGAAAATATTGCTTGTTTTACCTGTACCATCGATGCGGGGGAAGGGCCTTATCTACCATCGTACAGATGTTTGACGAGTACCCCAAGGCCGAGGACCGCGATGTACTCGTATATGACTGGGCCGCCCATCATTTCAATGTACAAGCCCCGTTCTGGGCTTGAATTCTTTCAATGTGCACAAGCCCCCTGTTCTGGGCTTCAGTTCTTTCAATGTACAAGCCCCCTGTTCTGGGCTTCAGTTTTCACGTGGTTGTTCTCACGTTGTTGTTGTTACTGAATAAAAAACAAAATGAGATCTCACCAAAAAACTCTGTCTTGTGTGTTTTCTATATGAGCATAATGCATGAAACTGGCTTTGAACACCGTATTAGCCAATCAGTGGCCTAGAATGGAGCCAAAGGTAACCCATCCATATCCAGAAAACATTACCCGGGTGTACAAGAACCCGGATGTAGGCTCGGACGTAGGCGAAAGCATCCCAGTACCCGGATGTAGGCGCAGACGTGAGCGAAATTCTAGTACCCGTCCATTGGTTCTTTTATCGATCGCTCATTGGCTCTTTTTCTCGACCGCTGATTGGTCCAAATGGAACGGCCCATCCTTCCCAGGTTAATTTACAATCCCATTTTGGGGTTCAAGCTCTGTATATCGATGCCGCAACATTGTCGCCGAGCCTTGCCGAAAGGGAGACCTTGGACCTTTTGACCTGGATGTGACCTTTGACCTTTTGATCCGACATTCATCCGCGCACTGCCGGTGATGACGCGCGCGTCGCGCTGCGGCATCAGATCACCTCCGCGCGCACGCGCGCTGCGGCCGGGCCGGGCCGGAAAAAAACCCTTAGGATGAACATCCGGACGTCTAAGAGAACATTGGAACTCTTCTGGGTTTGGAGGTGAAACCCGGAGGTGACGTCACAACCCACGTGACCTGCGCAGCAGAATGGAAACGACACCCTAGTCTAGCCCCCTCACATAGGCTTCACATGGATACCTCACTCGATCCCATCGGCCCACTAGTGGCTCCCCTAGACCCCAACACGTCTATTTCCATACCCTTGGTCCACTGCGCATGCGCAGAGTGACGATATTTCAACCCCGCACTCACCCCATCAGATGCCCCCTCACATAGGCTTCACATTGATACCTCACTCGATCCAATCAGCCCACTAGTGGCTCCCCTAGATCCCAAAACGTCTATTTCCATACACTTTGTCTATTGCGCATACGCAGAATGACGATATTCCTACCCCACATCCATCCCATCGATTGCCCCCTCACATAGGCTTCACATTGATACCTCACTCGACCCCATCGGACCATTAGTAGCCCACCTAGATCCCAAAACGTCCACCCCGTATGGACCTATACACCCATAGCCATGCAGTATAGGCCTATGGGCCTACCCAGGCCTCGGTGACTTTTTCCAAAAATTTCACCGTTTCGCTCCGGGACCCTTCCTATCGTGTTCTAAATGACGAAACGTGAAAAACAAATCCAAGCAACCCATATCACAATGAACGTGTGTGAATTTCCCAGGTTGAACCCATACCCCCATATAGCCAGCCTATGGGCCTATATACAGACCTCGGTGACTTTTCCCAAAAATTTCACCGATTCGCTCCGGGACCCTTCCCAATGTCATTTTCTTGGCGAGACGAGAAAAACGCGACCCCACAAGGCATAGTAAAGCCCACGAAAAAAATTGACCATCCCCATACCCCATACAGGCATTTCCCCTTATATTGTATAATACAGACCCCTATTGTAGGGGTAAAGTCCGTATTCCGCTTTTTATGGTTTCGGGAAAAAATCCTAATTTTACATGCACCCACCCCATTGACTTGATAGGCAGGTCCCGATAAGCCCGGGGACCGATATTAGCCCTTTTGACTAGGGTTGATAGGTGTTTTCCCTTATTTTAGGGGTAAAGTCCGTGTTCCGCTTTTTATAGTTTCGGGAAAAAATCCTAATTTTACATGCACCCACCCCATTTACTTGATAGGCAGGCCCCGATAAGCCCGGGGACCGATATTAGCCCTTTTGGCTAGGGTTGATAGGGGTTTTCCCCTATTTTAGGGGTAAAGTCCGTGTTCCGCTTTTTATAGTTTCGGGAAAAAATCCTAATTTTACATGCACCCACCCATGACTGGATGCCCCTTCACGAATGCTTCACTTTGATACCTCACTCGACCCAATCGGACCGTGCAGCGTATTTCAAGTCGGGGGACTACTTTTTCTCCGCGGAAGCTTTTTCCCGCGTCCGCATCACCACCAGACCGCATCACCGCGGAAGAATACATGCCCAGGGGCCCTTTGCCGGAACTATAGTGGCCTTGAGCTGGTGGCGCCCCCTGGCGGAACTCTTGGGGCGGGAGTTCCCTATACCTTTAACCTGGAAAAAAGGGAACCAAGAGTTACCTCCCTGGAAAACGATAATGGATCGGGTTGCTACCTACTACTCACGCGCTGTCAGGAAGAGAAAATACAGCTTGACACTGAATAGGGTGAAACAACGGAGAAGAAACACTGGAGAACCTGGTAGGATGATAATAGCATCATGCAAATTTTGCAATAATATTTGTTCAATTGAATAACTAAAAAAACATATTAAACACCGACACCTTCTGATTTGTACATGCTATATTCTAGATCTGAATACTAAGTTCACCGCTATGTTATTTGAGTTCGACGCGGTAGCTTAGATATGATAGCCGCCGCCTTGCTATGGTAGGAGCCAGTTTCAATGGAAGCCTATAATCAATTCACGGTTTACCAAGACATAAAACTGCGATGCCAAACTTTTTGCCCCTTCCGCTTCGAATACCACCTACTTTCGCGCTATATATCGCCTATAATATTAGTTAAACACCATTTCTAATCATCACATATGCTCCCTGTTTGGGACGTTTTCTTAAACTCGCTCGCTGGGGGGCTTTTGTTGGAGTGAAAAGGAGTCGTCCTGTCCATGTTGCAGCAGACAGCTGCGTTCGTGGATGTCTGGTGGAGGTTCGGATTTCGGAAGAGGGTGAGGTACGAGTCTGTGCTTTTCCGAGAGGGCGAGTCCATATTTGTTGAAAACGGCTACCCGGTCTATGTGATCGTGAGTAGAAGTGGTGTCTAACTAATATTATGGGCGATATATAGCGCGAAGGGAGGTGGTATTTGAAGCGGAAGGGGACAAAGAGTGATCGCAGTTTTATGTCTTGGTAAGCCGCGAATGGATTACAGGATTCGATTGAAACTAGGTCCTACCGTTGCAAGGCGGCGGCTATCAAAGTAATGTGCCAGTGACCCGTGTGACGGTCAGGTGTAAGAAAACGACTGTGAATGTTAACGGAGTGCAGCTTCTTATTCAGAATATACCAGTCTGTTGTAAGGCCCGACGCCGACGAAGACGAAGCATAGGTCAAAGCGACTTTGTACAACGACGGACAGTAGTGGGGGAAATGGCCCCTGAAACGTTGAGGAATCAGGGTGGAGGATGGGGATCAGTTAGAGATGAGGGAGTAGATAGCTGCCATTCGCCATATTTTCAGCATATTTCTTGTACACGCACTCTAGCTGTGTTTTTCTTGACTGAAGTCCAGTTGTTCCACAATTAAACATTCTTTAAAATTTCCCATATAATGCTTGAAGAGATTCTAGTCTCTTCTTCATTTTTAGCTCATCTGGGCCGAAGGCCCGATGGGCTAATGCCATGGCCTGATTGTCCGTCGTCCGTCGTTAGTCGTGCGTCGTCCGTCGTCCGTAAACATCTTCTTCTCTGAAACCACTTGACCGATTAAGCTGAAACTTGGCATGCATGTTCCCCCCAATGAGTACACCAGAATGTGTTCATGCGGTGTCGATATAATTTTAAATATGGCTGCCATGGCGGCCATCTTGAATTTGCCAGTGAAATCTTGTCATCATTATTTTTCGGTAACTACTTCATGGATCTTTCCCAAGTTTGGTACACCGGTTCCCCTTTGGGTCTAGTTGTACAACATGTGTACTTTAGTTCAATTTGAATATTCAATGTGGCCACCAGGCGGCCATCTTGGATTTCCCCATGAAACTTTGTTATCGGGATTTCTCAGGAACTACTGCATGGATCTTTCTCAAATTTGGTACATAGGTTCCCCTTGGGGTCTAGTTGTGCAAGATACCTTTTGTGGTCTGATTTAAAAATCCATTATGGCCACCAGGCGGCCATCTTGGATTTCCCGATGAAACCTTGTTATCGCGATTTCTCAGGATCTTTCTCAAATTTGATACACAGGTTCCCCTTGGGGTCTAGTTGTGCAAGATACCTTTTCTGCTTCGATTCGAAAATTCAATATGGCCACCAGGCGGCCATCTTGGATTTTCCCATGAAACATTGGTATCGTGATTTCTCAGGAGTTACTACATGGATCTTTCTCAAATGTGGTACGCAGGTTCCCCTTGGGGTCTAGTTGTACAAGATACCTTTTTCGGTCCGATTCGACAATCCAATATGGCCACTAGGTGGCAATCTTGGATTTCCTCATGAAAATTTATCACGATTTCTCAGGAACCACTGCATGAATCTTTCTCAAATTTGGTACACAGGTTCCCCTTGGGGTCTAGTTGCACAAGATACCTTTTGTGGTCTGATTCAAAAATCCAATATGGCCACCAGGCGGCCATCTTGGATTTACCCATGAAACATTGTTATCTTGATTTCTCAGGAAGTACTGCATGGATCTTTCTCAAATTTGGTACACAGGTTCCCCTTGGGGTCTAGTTGTACAAGATACCCTTTCCGGTCCGATTCGGAAATCCAATATGGCCACTAGGTGGCCATCTTGGATTTTTCCATGAAACTTTAGCGCGATTTCTCAGGAACCACTGAATGGATCTTTTTCAATTCTGGTACACAGGATCCCCTTGGAGTGTAGTGGTGCAAGATACCTTCTCTGATTCGAAAATCCAATACGGCCATCAGGCGACCATCTTGGATTTCCCTATGAAACATTGTTATCGTGATTTCTCCGGAATGGATCTTCCTCAAATTTGGAACACAGGTTCCCCTGGGGTCTAGTTGTGCAAGATACCTTTTGTGATTTGATTCGAAAGTCCAATATGGCCACCAGGTGGCCATCTTGGATTTTCCCATTTCTCAAAAAATTACTGCATGGATCTTTGTCAAATTGGGTACGCAGGTTCCCCTTGTGGTCCAGTTGTGCAAGATACTTTGTTTGGTCCATTTCGAAAATCCAATATGGCCGCATCTTGAATTTCCCATGAAACTTTGTTATCATGAAATCTCAGGAAATTACTGCATGGATCATTTAGTGTTCAGGGGGAACAACACAAGGTAGAAACTCATCTGTTGCAGTTCTTTAGTAAAATTTCTTGCAGCTACTTTCGCCAGTTACAGCCAGATGAGGTACAGTGCCGTGGTACTATCTTTCGTAACTTTCTACAGGCTTACGAAAGATACTCGTGCCCAAGAAAAGCTTGGGACCCAAAACCCCTCAACACATGACAATATATCCTCGGATGACGTCAGTACTTCTCTAGGCCTACCCGAAACCCCAGAAAATACCGTAGAAAGCGTGCCAGTAATAAAACCGTATGCCCCACAAAAGAAACTGGGCAGAAAAACAACCAAAAAAACTTTGTTTTGTCAGCATGGGAACTGGAACGAATATTATAAACAAAATTTGACAGTTTTGTTCGACGTGTGTGAGAGGTTGTCTATGGCTAGCATGCTTCATGACTTTTCGACTTTTTAATGAAACTGATATTCAATAGTGCGCGAAGGTAAAGGTAAGTGCGCGGTAATTATGTTTGTAAATCACCATAGAAAAGTATGCGTTGTCGGCATAGCGGTGAGGGAATTGAGACGCTATGAATCTTTAACTACGTCAAAGTGTCAGTGTTGGGGAAAGCCGACCAGACCCTTCCTCATACAGAGGGCGTAACGCCCCTCTCTACATGGGCGTCCTGGGTCAGATCGAGTTTCTGTCAGAAATTAGTGTGATACCTCTCACAAGATGATCTGCCATTAATCTGCAGGGATATCTGCATCACCTGCTGCGTTATAACAGCTGATTTCATTCAGATCTTGCGCTAATTTCAACTCCAAACACATGTACTGTACGTTTCTGATGACCATCGGGAAATTGTACACACTCTTACGGGATCACGAAAACAGTAGGAGACATGAAATGTACATTAAAGCAATCCTTGAGGTGTGTATTATTCAACAGGATATATTTGCAGGAACATCGGGAAACGACAACTCTCAAAACTTCAAAAGACCTCCAGTTGTCATGTTCCATTACCTGCTTCGTTCGCCTCAACCTCTCCGCGACGTAGTTACATTGTATCCCAGAATGCACTTTCCTCTCTCAGAGGGCTGTTTCCCCTTCCACCGTGTTCACGTCGCCTAACTCCTGCGCCCCAGGAGGATGGGAATGTGGCCTGGTGGATAACCGGTTGAAACCCCTCCCATCCATCAATGAGGTGGACATGACGTACAGCGAACACAATAGAACGTTTCAGTTGATCCTGGGGGCGAGTGTGAGCTTGAGTGTTTTCTCGACGTTGCAGCAGCTGGACGTACGCCGGACCTGCCTACGAGCGATCCAAATCCATGATGGACCTGAATGCGGAGTTCTACGGACTCTACGTCTATTTGGACGTCATCCATACACACATCGTCGGAGATAGCCGTGGATTTAAAGCGGTCGGAAAACAAGCGGTTCGAAGCAGGGTGCAAGGCCTGGGTGATGCCTTGAGTGGTGTCCCCACTTATTGTTTTTGTCTATTCAACTCCCATGGTCCAAATGTGGGCTTTGTCTCATGTAGGTTACGTAATCTTAATAGGTATTGTATACGTGTAGCTTCCGGTTTTCTGGACAGTCTTGGTGCTCGTATTCTGCAAAATCAAACCTTTATTCCTGTGTTATGACTCTGTCGTGACGATCTGAGATAATCCGCCGACATCACAGGATACATGCATGCATTACACATTCGCTGAAGGTTATCGACAGAAGATGCCTATACATGCTAGTTTGTTGCACGACATTGCTGCGCACGTCATGATTGCAGGCGCGGCTAAGTCAAGGAGCCGATTTCTATTGGACCAGGATGCTGTGATACGCACGGACATCACAGCTAGCAAGTGACGCCTGAGTTAACCTACATGTTGTTCGCGGCAAGTAGGTCAGTGAAAACGGAGTGTAAACGAATGTAAATGAGGGAAAGATTACAATGGTTCCCAGTCAATGTGTTTGGTGGTATATTTTGCCTCCAACTACCACCTGTGTCGTCTGACACTAGAGTGTTCCATGATCCAGTCGCCATATAGTTCCATTTCTGGTACAGATCCTTTGAACTGGTAGAGATATATTCGAATCAATACCGTCACCCATAAAGTAGATTGGGGTACACTGGGGCATTTTTCGCTTTTTTGCAAAAATCTCCGCTATTATTGTCCTGTAGAGTAGCCTTCTATGCTCAAATTATAACTAATGTTTAGTATGACATAATCATGCAAACAATTATTAAATGTCTGCTATTCTTTTCTCCAGAATTACATTTTAAAAAGTAAAACAAAGTGTCCCAGTTTGCCCCAAGTTTGGGAATCACTGGGACAACCACTGGGGTGAAGTAGGACAATAATCAAAATTCCTTTTAGATCAATTATATGCTGTTATTACCTGCGGCACGCAGGTCTACGAGAGGCTCGCGTTGTTGTTCTTCTTCTTCTTGTTCTTCTTGTTACTTTTTGAAATACGCATGCGCTAAGAGAGTGTGATCTCTGCCACACTTTTCTTTTCAACCTCACATGACAACACTGTCTTCAGGCACGTTTGAATTCATTTGCAACTATATTCGGTGGAATGAATTATTGCTTCGTTGATTTCCGTTCAGACTTCAATTCTCTTACGTCAGTCGCTAAGACTGACTCTGGGATCGTGTGTATCCATTTCAGACTACTTTCGGCAACTCCTAGAGGGAATTTCCAGAAATCAATACCACGTGACTTCGTCAGCCAATCAGCTAAAATCTACCGACGTAACCCCAACGTAACCCGCCATTTTCGAGTCATGTGATGATCTACTTGTTCAAAATTACAGATCTACCACACCTCTTGGATGATACGAAAGTTATTCATACCTGTATATTTTGTAAGCCCAGGCAATATCAGTTTCCGGGGTATGTATGAAAACCTGTAATTTATCAGATTTCTCGAGTCTGCACTCCGCCGGATGAAGGCCGAACAGAATCCGGTAAAACACCGGATATCGCTCCGCGATAATGGAGACACACGATTCGCAAGCCATCTTATGGATGGCGAAGTGTACGCAAATGGTCCACACAAGTGCGGAAATATGATCGATTTGAGGCCTCCGGCGACCAAAACATAAATATTTAGCATGGAACACGACAGGTAAGACGTGGTTTCTATAGCCTATCAAGTAACTAAGATAGTAAAGAAGAAGTCAACCTTTAAACTTTCCGTTAAAGCGGTCTAGATGTTCCTAACGAAGCCACACAAACTGACAGGTGCTCCCGGATTCAGCTTTCTACAGTTCCGCCGACTCATGAAAACATTGTTTAAGTGTGTGCAAGAGTTATTTGAAACGTCTCATGAAGTATAATTACGAGCATAATGAAGGTATTTTACATTGCAATATCGCTTGGTCTTCATTTAACGCATAAAAACGGGGTGTGTACAAAACATTCGCACAGATCCATACACGTGAGGTGGTCCGGCCATACACGGGCGTTGTAAATCATTCGTATTGTGAAAGGACGAGAAGATGACCCCTTCCTAGCGCAAGAGTCTAAGTGCCTTACACAGACAATGATTGCTACATAATAGGTATATTTAGATAGCGTTAACGTGTTTGAGTAAAGAGGAAAACCAATATAGAATCCAATTGTTTTCATCACATATCTTTAACAAATTAGCAGACATCTTTGTGTTATCCCATATCTCAGTCGCAACGTCTCAGTCTTAATTTTCAATTTGTAATACTAATCGTGAAAAGACAGGCATTCGCCCTAGAGTAGAATGGATAGACTGCGCATGCGCGGGATCGAATGCTCATGCATACCAGGTATGCAGTCAGATACGAAGAACCAGTGAGGCGATACGCATGGGATTTTCACTAAATGAGAGGCCATTTGTCCTAGAGTAGAATGGACAGACTGCGCATGCATGGTGTCGAGCGCGCATGTACACCAGATGTGGAGCGTGATCTCGCATCTACTCGTGCTCACATGTTGCGTGGTAGGCAGAACTAGTGAGGCGGGTTTTGGAAGGTGTAGGAGGAGGAGGAGGAGGAGCAGACAACACTTCCAGGGTTGGAGGAGAGCTTCTATTTATGCAATTCTGGGCGGCAGCCTCCTCGTATATGTAACGCATGCCTTTTGCAATTGCTTTGTCCGCCCGTCGGTCTATCATTTAGTAGCGCTGAAGTGTGTGTTCTCGCGAAACAGTCGGAAAAGTGGTGATGCCCATCACCAAAGAAGACGATGACAGCATCGCCAAAAAATGATGATCAGTTAGAGCCATCACCATATTCCATCGTCGACAATATATGGCAATAGCTATTGCCGTTTTATGTTGATAGCCGTCGCCATTTATTGACGATGGGTGGCCATCACCAATAAATGGTGATGACCTGAGATCCACACTCATTGCCTATCGCCATTTCTTGGTGATGGCCACACATCGCCAATAAATGGTGATGGCTATCACCGATAAATGGCGATAGCTTTCAGGTTGTCATCATTTATCGATAAATGGTGATGAATTGATCCTATCACCATTTGTCATCGCCATTTATTGGTGATGACCAGGCCTCATCACCAATAAATGGTGATTGGCCATCACCATTTTTCTTTTTAATGGTTGACTTTGAAGTTTCACTGCATTAGTTTCGTCTGTCATTTCGTGCAGATGTACTTGGCTTGCACAGCTGGCAATTTTATGATGAGTATATGGCCGTACCGGTTCTCACGGTGGTCGGTGTGCCACCGGAACTGTTTGACAACGGACCAACTCGTTTCTCGCTGCCTCCCATTGTCAGAATTTCCCCAGACACCTGATAGTGCCTACGTGCTCATCTATTTAATTTAATAACTGAAAAAGTTGAACAAGAATACGTAGCGAAGACATGTTCAAGCTAAGTTAACTCACAGGGACTTGTATCATACACAAAATTACTAGTAAAGCCAGTAACTATATAGATACTCTTTGGGGGGAGGGGGTGGTATTATACATATTCATCCATATATGTATATCCCCTTCCCTTCCCTGTAGATACTGACTGTACTTAGTACGTTTTTCTATGATACAAGTCCACGTGAGTTAACTGACAGGAAAATCAGCTGACGAAAGCATAAACTGTGACACTGTTGTGTTTCCAAGCGTACAAAACTTGACCTACTATATGTCACGTGCTCACCATGGGTACGATACCTTGAAAGTGACATTCCCAACCGGAGCAGGTTCAGCGTTTGTCCACGAAGACGGGGGGGGTGGACGGCTATGAGTAACGATGTTGAAATATATTTTTCTCGCTATAAACTGAAGGAATAAACTGAACTGTATCGAGAGAAAAATGTTCACGTGTTATTGCGGAAAGGGGGAGGGGGCTAAACACACTCGCCCTCAATCGAGGTTTTTTGTAGGCTAGCAAAACCCGCGAGTGTCTGAAATTTTGCCCTATATGTAACATGCATTTGCACACGACAAGCATAACACGCAAGGTTGGAATTATTAATAATTCGTGTATTACTGTATAAACTCGTGTATTACTGTATGAGTTTAGCTATACGTTGACAGCGAGTGAACATTGACAACGCCCGTGTATGGCCGGACCACCTCACGTGTATGGACCTGTGCGAATGTTTTGTACACAGCGCGTTTTTATGCGTTAAATGGATACCAAGCGATATTGCAATGTAAAATACCTTCATTATGCTCGTAATTATACTTCATGAGAGGTTTCAAATAACTCTTGCACACACTTAAACAATGTTTTCATGAGTCGGCGGAACTGTAGAAAGCTGAATCGGGGTGCACCTGTCAGTTTGTGTGGCTTCGTTAGGAGCATCTAGACCTCTTTAACGGCTTACTTCTTCCTTACTATCTTAGTTACTTGATAGGCTATATAGAAACCACGTCTTACCTGTCGTTTTCCATGCTAAATATTGATGTTTTGGTAGCCATGGGCCTCAAATCGACCATACAAATGTTCCGCACTTGTGTGGACGTTCAACCGCCCGTGTATGGAATTAGGTGCCTCCAATCGACGTGTATGGAAAATCCCTCACCCACCGTGCATCGATCACTGTCTTCAGATATTACCATTTTCATTGAACAGTATGCACATGTATATACAATTTAAGATCCTTGGATTTCTTATATACCAAAGAAGATGAGCCGCAACCTTGTCAGTGGTTCAGCTAATTTGCATACAGTCACAGGCGATTGTCTTAGAAAGTAGAAAAATAAGTTCACTACTTCTAGTAATCATTTTATCTACCCAATCTAGATAAAACACAAATTGGTGAAGAAGCATAACAAGTAACGCATTATCATTATGATT
>JAVTVY010030435.1:0-12190 GCA_036873755.1 Hanleya hanleyi | reverse complement strand
TTACAGACGTGTCCAGTGTATAATACCGATAGACATTTGATCTTAGATAACACGTATATCATGAACATCCAGAAAAAGTAATCTCAAAATATAAGTGAACATTAACAAATGAAAATATGTATTTAACTCTCACTTCAGAGTTCCAGAACGCACATAATATTATTATGATATGTGTTTTTTCTTGTAATTCATTGAATACAGTGCACCAGAATCATTCAACAAGAAGTTCTTGTTTATTTTCTATTTTACACTGGTATTGCTGGGAAATAAGCATCACTACTGCCAACGCGCTTTATGCCCTGGCTGCATATAGCCCACGTCATATATACCGGTAAGTGAGCCTAAACGTAAAGCTTCATGCATACTCGATCATATTATTGGCAATATTCTCTCCCATCGTCAAATCTTTCGAAAAAATGCTCTTCAATGTGACAAATTCGCAATATCAGTGTCTTGCGTTGGTATACAGGCTGACATTTCGTGTCGAAGATAAATATTTTCATTCGCACTTCGGGCTCGTGAAAATGTTTATCTTCTCGACGAAATATCAGCCTGAAACCCAACACAAGACACTGGTATAACATCCATATATTCAGAGGAGGTCTGCTTCATAATCACTATGATTTATTCAGCATCAGCACAACCTACGTGTACTATTGTGTGATGGTATTAACCTGTAGTGTGTAAATAAAGTACATACTAATAATCTACTAGCCTCTGGGTATTCTTGGATTTACCAGGTTTACCTTATGTTGAGGCATTTATTCCATCGGACGTCCACGGTGCTCATCCATTAACGCCAGATGAGTTGTTTGAGCTGATCTGTCACCACAGCTCCCGAGCTAACGTATCTAATTCTGCTTAAGCCGATGCTATGGGCCGTGTTGATACTTCAGTCTCCACATGAACAGCTGCAATAAAAGCGCGGCTGAGACACTAAGGCTACGTCCGAGAATCTAAATCAATGATCAAAACCAGACAGCTATTATAAAATCCTAGGGGGGGGAATACTGAAAACGGGCCCAAACGGGTGTGAAAAAATCCGGAGGCAGTACTTCAAAAAAGAGCCCTGGAAATGACTGAGGGGTACACTGTTATAAATTAGCTCCACACATTCTACACATGAGTAGTGTGACTCACGTCACAGGACCTACGAATTAGGGTGAGGAAGATGACTTGGGGGTCCAAGCGTAATGCTATAGGTCACCTAGATGACTTGGGGGTCCAAGCGTAATGTTACAGGTTATCGAAGTAGGTAAAATGTTCATCAACAGTAGGTCAGCTCAGAACTTGCTGATAACAGTCCCCTAATGCACGTTTATGCCGAAAATCAAGGTTCCAATATCACAGTTCTCCTAATTTTGCCGACGAAAGGATTCACCCACTCACTCATTACCTAGCAATTTGCAAATGAGAGCCTACTTCGTAGGAATATATCATACATAACATTATTGGCACACACCAAAACCTTCAGAAAATGATACTAAAATACTAGGATTGCGGACAGACAAAAGCCCCATTGTTTTTATTGTGTACAAGCGTCTAGTCCGTCATTCATAATTCAGCCGTCGTCCATTAAAGAATATCCGCGTCCATAATCCAAAGACCTATTCCATATCCATATAACAGTATTAGCACCAAATTCAAAAAGACAAATAGTATACATAAACATAGGCTAGTTTCCTTTCAAGAGAGAAGCGGTCAACAGTTTTCAATGATGCCGACAAGACATCATGATGTTCCAAAAATATAAAATCCGTATGATTGGCTATAAAATATATTATAACTAATGTTGTTTAATGCCTGAAATGCTTCAAAATATTGGTTTACTGTTGAATTGTGATTTGAAGTAAAGACTGATCATTTTAAGGTATAACAAAGCTTGATAATGAAAAAGTCACTGAATAAATTTTCACTGGAGTGTGTCTACATTCGTGTAACATTAGCAGCTTTAGATCTTCCATCCGCTAAAACACGGCTAACAAAACCCCTACTGATTGACTTTTTATACAGACCCGAATCTCCAGTATGCTGGATTGATGGCTTTGAACAAATGATGGATCTCGTCTACATGGAATCAGAAGATGTAATACTTACAGGGGACTTCAATTTCGAACTACTTGCAAATGATAGCAAAAAATGGCAACATTGTTTTGAAAGTCTCCACCTTACCCAACTCATAAATGAACCAACTGGTCACCAAAAAACTCAAAAACCTTACTTGACCATATATATGTCTCCAATCCCAAAACGTTCAAAACTATGCTCTGCTGTTTTTCCTACGAAGTAGGCTCTCATTTGCGCATTGTCCGGTAATGATTGAATCAGTGAGTTCGATTCCTTTCGTCGGTAGAATAAGGAGAACCGTTGACATTAGAACCTTCATTTTTGGCATGAAGGTGCATTAGGGGACTGTTATCAGCAAGTTCTGAGCTGACCTACTTTTGATAAAAATTTCTGGTGATATTTGATGAAATAAATAGAGGAAATATGGATATACATGTAGATACATTTGGAAATAGATTGAAAACTTGTAGTCATACTGCCATGTGTACAAGACATTTTTTGATGAAAATCACTGGTGATTCTGACTTGGGCAGTGCCCATCTTAATATAGGTAGAATTTCAACTGGGGGGGATTTCCCAAAGTTCAGACTCCTAATGCCTATCCTACTTCGTAGGTCCTGTGACGGTAGTCATACTGCCATGTGTACAAGTCAGATCGCAAAATTAAATTTGCTACTCACAAAACTATTCAGCTCAGGAATATGAAACATTTTGACCAAACTAAATTTCGGAGTAGATGTAGCTGAACAACCCTGGTCAACTGTAGGCCTACTTTTTGAGGATGATCCCAACAATGCACTGTGTGTCTTCACAAATTACGTTACAGGGCCTACGAAGTAGGGTAGGCATTAGGACTCTGACGCGCACTGAACTCTTGGACCCCCAGTTGAAATCCTGCCTATAATAAGATGGGCACGGCCAAAGTCAGAATCATCAGTGACTTTCATAAAAATCACCAGAAATTTTCATCAAAAGTAGATCAGCTCAAAAGCTTGCTGGTAACAGTCCCCTAAGGGAGCGTTCCCATTTAACGTTCGTGTTTTCATGGTTTAAACCATTTCGTTTAAACCATGCCACGAACGATGGGTGTATCGTTGGTTCGTTTTTTCAAAAAAACCATTGAAAAAACGAACGACGAAAAAACCATTGCGTTCGTTCGATGGTTTTCTATAGAGTTTCCAAGGCTGTGACTTGCTGCAGAAAAACGATTAAAAGTAGTTCCGCCTGAGTGACGTCACACTAAGACACGCCCACACACTGCTCGAATGATGGTAGCTCAAACGTGTAGGCTGTTACGCCGTCGATAACAGGCCTACCGGTATATACCCGGCACCGTATTAAACTGACCACGGTGTGTGTGCATTCTGACGAGAATTTATAAATATAATCTATCATGAACAATTCAGTGTTGGGTTTTTTCTTTTTCTTCTGCTTCTTTTTGCGTCCTTGTCCACGAAATAAGTCAATCTTTGCATTTACTACCCGTTGTGAAAAACTACGAGCGCCATCTGATAATATTATCGCAGAAGTATAGCTAGCGGTATCTCTACATTTGAATTATGAATTTAGATTGCGCTACTTGTACAATGAATTTGTTAACACCACTGCCCATAATAATTATATCGGCCACGAATATGTCTAGCTTTAACTTTACTCTATTATTTTCTAATCCAGAATCGCAGAAAGCCCCTATCGATTGCGTTTTCATGGTAAAAGGATTAGAAAATAACTAAAAATACTCTTCATTGTAGAGTGATATTATTCACCGGAAATCGCTCTGAACGCTTCCCCGGGGATCTAGACCCCAGGAGCTTCCGGGACCCAGGCGTCCCCTCGACACTCCCCTGAAGTGCTATGATAGTAGTCCCCCCCCCCTTGCCTCGTGAGGCCGTACCACTATTCAATTTGCTTTCGACGCCCAGCCAAGATTCACATCTCACATTTTTTTCAGGAATAAGACACCAACAATTTCTTGTAATGTTGAATGATTGATATTATTTTTTATTTAAATACATACGCAGCGCTTTTGTGAAGAATGCCTAAATTTCCATGTCAACACAATTTAGTGTTATTCTTGAAATAAACATTTTCGTCTCAAAGTTATTAATCATTTGAAATGCCATCATGTCATGTATTTTGCGATACATACTAAATGATATAAGAGTTCAAATAAGCGTGGGTTGAATTTTCGGGCAAAATTTGTCTATCTGGCCTATGCAAGTAATATATTTAACTCCATGGCTAAACTGATGTTGTATGACATGCCCGCAGTCTGACTGAAGAGGAGACCATAGTGGGCGGGGGGGGGGGGGAATGACGTGTACGAGATTTACTCCAATCTCGTGAGAGTGTCTAGAACACCACACCGCCAATAAACATAAAGAAAAGACCCACCCGTTTCATCACCACCTACCATCCAGCGATCACATATATAAGGAAAATCCTGTTGAAATATTGGCATTTTATCAAATCTTCCGAGTCACGCACAACAAAAGTCTGGGAAAATCCAGTAATTGCATACAGAAGGGGAAAGAATTTGAAAGAAATGTTGAAGAAATCAAAGATATGAACATTGCGAATTGATACGTTGGATGAGGGTAACTCGACACACTTGTCTGCTTTCAAATTTATTCGTGCTCATTATGCTCAGGATAATATCAAGTTTGTGTAATATTTCACGAGAATTTAGAGCTGCAGACAGTGTCGAGTCAGACCGAGCACCGTAATACTGTAGGCGTGTTTATGGTCAATTACTCACCACAATTTGCTTTTTATATAGGCCCTACTAATGCCGGGCGAGTCCGGTCAGTGACCTGGGCGAGCCTGGCGGTCGATTGAATCGATCGTGCGACGCGCTTCCTAACGTAACAGCGCAACTAATTGCAATACCGTTTGGCACTATAAACAATTTTTTGTTATGAGAAAATCTCACAAAGTACCAATTATGTATTCTACATGTAGAAGTCGTAATCTATGATACGATATCGGTCTGTATGTTTTTAGTATCGGTCTGTCCTTTATCAGTATAGGTCTGTATCGGTCTGTAATTAGGGTGCCCGGGAAAGTTGTGTCAACCGGATTTATCATTTTTTGTGAGACAACAACATATTCCACTTTCCTGCAAAATTCATAAGCAAATGTACGTCATAAATTTTATGGTATCGGAGAAAACATGTTCCCTACTTTAGTGCCAAAAGTGGTCAGTTCATAATTTGAGATATTTATCATTGTAAACAAAAATTATCACTTTGGGTTACGATTAATTCAGCCTAATTGGGGTGAGGATTTATGACGTCATTCACCCATAGGTCATAGATCAGGCGGAAACTGGGATGAGATTACTGGTTGGGCGACCTAACCTCCCCCTCCCCCCCCCTCACTCCTCCGTCAACCAACACTGACCCTGATGACCATAAAACCCCGCCCTCACCACATCGGACTTCCATAGACCACACATAACGGTTCCATAGAAAACAATTACTCACCTGACTCGCTTGCCATGCTGGGGGGTAAATTCCTTCCTTGTAAACAAACAGTCGGTCACAAAAATCGAACGACTACTTCGATTAGCAGGATTAGCAGGATTAGCAGGAAAGTACAATGCGACGATAAACGATCATGTGGTAGGATACTGTGATAGATACGACTTGTGCGACGAAAAACAATTAATTGAGCAGGTTAGAAATATTTTATTGCAATATACCCGTGTGTCTCTCTCCACGTGTTCCTTTCATCGTGCGTACAATTTCTACATTTTGTTTTGTTTTGAAAGTTTCTTGACGCCACTACGTGTCTGGCAGCAAAGCATTCTTGTGATGTTCGCGGCCACACTTCACACCTGGACACACAACGGTGGTCTCCTCGATACAGTCTACAACTCAAATGTGTTTATTTAACCTCAGATCAACAGACATTTCGATTCACGGTCTCCGTTACAGTCCGTATATTGCCGTTGTTTTTATTTATTGAATAGCAATTCAGAAAATGATAGAATTTTAGTTACAACAATTCTCAACACTGGGACGTTATTATCAAAATGGCTTCGGTATTATCATGGAGCCTACTGTAGTAGGCTCCATGTTATTATATACGGTCCGGATTAGAGCTTACTACGGTTGAAGAACTTTTGGATATTATATCCCACAGCTTGCTATCAGATGATAAGTGTCACAAAGAATATATTAATTTACAGATAGATAGATTTATTGCTCAGTTTTGTCCATAGGACTAAAATGCATATACATTAAGACATACATTAAAACAAATATAACATAAGTACATTAAGACAGAACAATTAAGACACTAAAACAATAGGACATTAAAAGAAACATCATACAAGAAACATAAAAAAAAAGTGAAAACATCACAGACAATATCAAACAAAGACAACAAAATACATTGAATACATCACTGATGATTTAGCGTTCTCGTGGGTGCCTTGGGTTATACTTGTGATGTCAGGTTAGGATATACATGGGCTAAGACTACTGTGGATTAAAACATATATATAAATATTACATGTATTTATTTAAATCTGTTGATATTTTTGTAATTATAAGCTGCTATTTTTATGTCTAAACAACACGTCTATGATTATCTATTGATACTATCTGTAGATATTCCATTATAATTGAACATTACATACAATTAATCCTTGTAAGAAATTTCTTATTTTAATTTACTACGGATTCGGAAGTTATTTTTGGAAAATTGGTTCCGGTAACTGTGTATGCTTAGTTCCAACCGACCTTCTGGGGCCTTATAATTCACGCGCCATTCTGAACGTATTTACTTCAAGAATTCAAATAAGACCGTTGTTAATCATGCAACACATAAAATATATCACATTTGGTTAAAGTTACGGTAGCATTAAACAAACTTGACCCAAATCTGCACCCTTAAATATAGTTAAAAGTATTAATCACAATGAACACACATCAATAAAGATTCGGACATTTGAAAGCTAACACAATGCTGCTTAATTATTTGTCATATGTCAAAAAAATCATTGTTCTTGCTAAAACTTATATTTACAAATTGTTAATCGAGAAAGAAATAAATTTTAAAAATGAAAAAAATGAAGATTTCTTTTTGGGATGGGGCGTTGAAGGAATTACGGAGCTTATGAACTACCATGGAAAGATTGATATTCAATAAATGATATCGCGGTGCTTGTGGAATTCGGGGCTGGCGTTTGTTTACTACACGTACATATAGCCATCAATATAATAGACTAGATATAAAACAAATTCAGATAACAATGAATAATGCGGTCGAAGATTGGCAAGGAGATAGCCTTCAGAACGAACCGAATAACCATGCAGGGTTTGACGCGAGGGTGTCTACTCATGTCGGGGAAAAAAACGTGCATTAATTACTTCTGTCGTCTAATTATGTAGCTGAACTTCAACATCTAGTTACACGTAAAATTAATTTACTGCCTATCCAAACGTCAGAGAAATCTGCTTTGAATTAACGGATTCTTTTCTCCGTGCCCACGGAGATTGTGTTATCAGGCTGGATAATGCGAACATCACGTGATTGTATTATTGCGCCATCGTTTTCCAGCGAACGATCGAACGATGGCAAACAAAGAAGGAAAAAACCGCAATGGTTTTCTGTAAAACGAACGACTTCGTTCACTGGCGAACGAACCAATGCGTTGAATGTTTTTTTCAATGGTTTTCCACGAAAATCAAAACGATGGGTGTAGAACGACTTGGGTTTTTTTCGGTAATTTAAACGAACGAAGCAAAAACCATAATTGGGAACGCTCCCTAATGCATTTTCATGTCAAACATCAAGGTTCTAATGTCAACGGTTCTCCTTATTTTGCCGACGAAAGGATTCGGATGGACTCACTCATTACCGGACAATTTGCAAATGGTAGCCAATTACTCCACACATTCTACACTTGATTATAAACTGGCTTGCCAGATCAAGAAATAGGTCAAAAGGTCAGCTTGTTTTCATCAAGAATGATCCAATTCGTCGTTTGACTTTATTTGACTAAAAATCAGGTGTTCTGACAATGTTAGTGGCTATAAAAAGCGTAGTTTGAGAAAATAGGTCAAAATGACAATTTGAATTCAGATGTTGGCAAACTAACTTTTTATCGGAATGTGCTTCTTTACAGGCACATCATATTTAGACCTATACCTCTATAAAAATGAAGCGGGCCTTCTCTCTCGTCGACAGTATGACAAAAGAGATGATTACAATTTCGACATCGTAAACTATCCCTTTCTGGGCAGTAATATTCAAGTGGGACCTGCATATGGCGTGTACATATCACGTCTAGTAGCATTTGCTAGATCCTGTGTTAAATGTGACGATTTTAATCAACGCCACAAAACATTGTTGCAGAAACTTATTAAACAGGGCTACACCACCAAGCGCCTCCACTCAAAGTTTCTCAAATGGGGCGATACATATCGCATGCTGATAGCAAAACACGAGGGTAGCGTGCAAGATCTATGGCGTTACGTTTCGTAACCTGTGTCTAATTCCGATTAACCCGGGGCTAGGGGTCGTATGAACCCATGTACTTCAAGATCCTCACGGTACTCATATGAACAGTCACAAGCAAAGCGTGACTGAGATACATCATTCTTTATATGACGACTTTACAACGAATATTATGGATTAAGAATACTGATCAGCGATACGGATTTGATATTTTTGGAACATCATGATGTTTTCATCATTGGAAACTGTTTACCGCTTCTCTCTTGCAGGAAACAAGCCTATGTTTATGTACACTATGATTGTCTTTTTGAATTTGGTGCTAATACTGTTATATGGAATATGGAATAGGTCTTTGGATTATGGACGCGGATATTCTTTAATGGACGACGGCTGAATTATGAATGACGGACCAGACGTTTGTAATTTCATAACCTAAACATAACCTTACGCGAATACAAGTAAAAGGTTTGTTCACAGAACATAACTTGTACATTTTTAGATTTGTTTATATGATCAGCCTAAACAACATCTACCGCTATCTGGAGACAGGCAGCCGTGGTCAGAGTGGATTCGTCTGTACATTACTTGTATGTTATATGTGCTATATATTTTTTTTTTATTTGAGTTATGTTTTTAATTGTACAGAAAAGTACTTTTTATCCGGCTTAATTATCTTTTGACGATTAGAGATTCACTGTCTTTTACATAATTTCTCCTAGGCGTATCATGCGTGGATGACATGTGATAAAAATCAGGATTATGCGTGGATGACAGGTGATAAAAATTCGGCTCATGCGTTGATGACAAATGAAAAAAATCAGGCTCGTGTGTGAATGACAGGTGATGAAAATTGGGTTCATGCGTGGATGACAGGATATAAAAAATCAAGCTCATGCGTGGATGACATGTGATAAAAATCCGGCTCATGCGTGGGTGACAGGTGATAAAAATCAGGCTCGTGCGTGGATGACAGGTGAAGAAAATCAGGCTCGTGTGTGAATGACAGGTGATAAAGATCAGGCTCGTGCGTTGATGACAGGTGATAAAAGTCTGGCTTATGCGTGGATGACAGGTGATACAAATCAGGTTCATGCGTGGATGACAGGTGATAAAAATCAGGCGTACCACGCATGTAAATCATATGTATCCCATACAGGACACCTCAATCATACGAATTTCATATGAGATACATGACAATACTTTTATCACCCTGCATGGTCATTTGAAAATCTCCCTTCGTAGAAGTGACGAGTCCAAAGGCCTAGCTTGTCCGAAACTTGTTATGAAACATCTAAGTATTTCGTGAAAATGATCATGCAAGTGCACCCATTAAACTGATAAGTAAATATGTAAGGAAGTTCTATCACGTCAAATGGGAAGTGCAAAATTCCCCATATTAGTACGGTGAACCTGTTTGTCCCTTCACTGACCTTTTCCAGAAAGGCCTGAAAATCGTTCATATCTATATCAGGTCAATCAAGGATAAATTCGATGAACTAAAATATGTTGTATGAAATGCCGAAGGAAAAATCTATGTGTTTAGTTTGACCGAAACTTGGAAGAACGGAACTGTACTCGATATTGGTTTAAAAATATCCGATTATTTACGGGACAGACTGGAGATCAACACAAAAGTGCCTTGAGTTAATCTCTACCCAAACTTGTTATTGAAGATAAAGAGATAAACGACAACAAATTGATGACGCCTTCAATGACTGGTTCTTATCTGTCACGAAGAAATATGTTAAATCAGGTGCCCCCAACGAACCCAGTTATCTGCCCAAACTTATAGAATCTGTATCTTGTCGTAAAAAGTCTGCCTCTTTGCTTAATATTCGTAAAGGTTCTGTGCAGTGAGTGTCTGCTCAATAGAGGAGCCTAAACGATAAAAAGGTGAGAGGTATAGATGGTATTCGAGCAAAATTCTTAAGTAGCTGCTTATGACGAGATTGCTCCATCTTTCACTTACTTACAAAATCGATGTATCGAAACTGGAGCATTTCCTTCCTCATGGAAAAGGTTAAGGTAATGCCGTTGGAACACAACAAAATGCTGAAGACGCACTGTAATCTGCACACGAGAACAGATGCCACATCTGAAATAATGCGCTCAGTTTATATATTGCAACTAGATCATGTTGATAATGAAAAACTGCTTGGCGTGGCTATCGAAAATAATCTGTCCTGATCTACCCATGCTTCTACTATGATCAAGAATGTTGAAAAACACTTAGTGCTATCAAGGTTCCGACAATTTTTACCTCTCCCAGCAAAACAGCAATATTTTAAAATATTTGCATTAAACGCAACATTAAAAGGCTATTGCCGTGGACTATTATTTTACGGGGTTGGGTCATTACACTGTGGTTGCGATGTGGTTGTGGTGGGTACGTTTTGAAAGCGTACAAAAGCGAAAATGGCCCTCTTTCTAGAATGTGAAACCGCACTTAGCAGAAATGACACGTGTAAGCTTTTATGGTGGTACCCATTCTCTCTTTGGATGCCTTTAAGATATCATTGTTTTGGTTCACATGGCTTTCACCAGACTGAAACCTTGTTATATAACTGATTTTGTGCACCTTAAAGGATTTTTATCAACATTTTTTTTCTCTGGAATATGTGTCAGAAGAATTAAGACTTAACTAAGAATTTTTTTTTTAAATTGTCTTTGTCCCCTGTGGGCGTATTTAAGCCTTTTTAATTAAAGACCTGTAGCTCAATTTCTTCCAATTAACCCGTTAATGAGCTTAGGCGTCACGTGACCGCGTGACGTCAGACAAGCGATCGTCTCCTGCGGACAGCTGCCTGAGCTATATATTAAGCTGTGGATTTGCGATTACTCCATCGCGTATATCGCTGTATAATTAATGGAAAACGATTCGAAACCATGGAGGAATATGCCAGTGATGATGACCTATATACAGAGGACATAAATGGACATCTTCACGTTCTGCCGTATCAATTCGAACCCGTATCAAACGACCACAATGAGGTGGAACAGAGGGACAGCGAATCTGAAGCAGACGAACCGTCGCACACGGAACAAGGTCGACTTGTAAACACATACTGGTATGCTATTTGTTATCTATGCCGGACGTTATATATAGTCTTTTAATCGGACAATATGAACACAGGACAAAATCGCCTTCCACAGACGGTTTAGAGACGACGGAATAATAATTCAGCATTGCTGAAATTAGGCAATTTTCGAAATGGTTAACAAAAGCCCATGAATTAATCAAATTTGCACATGAAATATCAGAAAACGAAATCTCTTTCCTGTATCTTACCATATTCAAAGAACCAAGATGCACAAAAAAAATCACATTTTGGATGTGAAGTGTTTTACAAAACCTACTGATACATTTCAGTATTTATATCGAAATTCATCACATCCGCCGCCCAGTTTCAAATCCTTTATGAAAGGGGAAACTATAAGATATGTACGCAATAATCACGCAGATTTCCGTCCTAATGATTTCAGAGAAAAGCTGACAAAGCGTGGCTATAACAATAAGGACATAATATCTCAAACTGACTAAGGATCGTTCTCAAACAGAACAGAGATCCTAACGGGAAGAAAAAAGAAAGTAAAAAACGTAAAGAAAAGATCCATCCGTTTCATTACCGCCTATCATCCAGCGATGAAATATATA
>JAVTVY010030434.1:0-12161 GCA_036873755.1 Hanleya hanleyi | reverse complement strand
TTATCGAAATACTTATAATGCTCTTGTATGAAACTAAGACACTTGGGAGATTATCAACCGAAAATCATATCGACTAGCAGTGAGATAAGCCCTAGGTTTTCATACTGGGAAAATATACAAGCGCACGGAGATCTAAGCACAAAAGGCAATATAAAATGTATTAGTTGCCTCCGCCATAATGTTTAACTGCTTTTAGCTAGAAAAAAAGTGAACGTAAAATACGTTGAGATTGGTGTCTTGCACCGTGACATTTCGGGCAATCATATTTGCCTTGAAAAAGGTCATCGACGTTGACACTACGTGCTCTCTTTCCTTTGTAGGACAATTTATATTCCAAACGGAGAGTGATATGTTCACAGATTTGGCCTTCCTCACGCATTAGTATTTGAAAAAGAATCTGGTAGTGGAGTACTACAATCTCTGCTGTGTGCTGGACACGTACAGACATCGGTGAGTAGGCTGATCAACTTTGTATATGTACTAAATACATGTCACATACAAAACCACTAAAGTTCTCCATATTTACGTCGCACACAAATATGTTATGCGGAAGTTAGATGCATTTCACTATAACACCGATATAGATAGAGGGTCGATGTTTGGAAAATCAAGTCTACCAAACTTATTGGGTAACACCGGACAACTGCTTCTAGTCTAAACATCTTATGCCCCTCTTTAAGTGTAATCCAGTTGACATCGTGGCAAATGACCCCAAAGCTAAGAACTGGGGGCCTGGGGGCCATTATGGCCCCCTACCAAACTTTGTGCACTATCTCCGGAACGGCAAAAAATGAAGAGCTGAAACTCTGTGGCTTTATAGCTTATCTTAATGGGGTCATTTTGAGCCTATTTGCATAACCCCCGAGCAGAGGATCATGGGTAAATTCAAGATGGCGGTCACGTGAGATACCAGAAAAATGATGTTTTTGTCATATTTCTTAAATATTTCTGCTTTTCCGCGATGAAAAGTAGGCAAAAACTATTTTATTTCATATCACATTAATATTTGCTAATTTTTCATGCAGTTTTTGTGGAAAAATTGCAAAAATTAAAAATTCGGAAAATCTGATCGAAAAATCTACCAACAAATGCCGTTTTTGAAAATGACGTCATCAAAGCGGCCATCTTGGATTTTTTTTACATTTTCTGGTAGAGCTTGATCCAAGGACACAGTGTAATAAGTTTCAGCCCCATAGCTCAAAGGGTAAGAAAATAATTAGGGGAGGGGCCATTTCGACCCCTCAGGCCTCGACAGGTCCCAAAAAGCCCAGGCCAGATAGGGTTAAGAACAAAGAAGTCCAATGAAGTCAACTATTGCGAAATTAAGCAATTCTCCTAAAAGATATGATAATCTGATAATCCATCGTTTTCATAAGTCAGGTGTCACTCTTCGAAAATAATTGACCACATAGGTGACAAAAATGGAGCAGAAGAGCTCAAATGAGGCTAAACCTTGTTTTGGTTGTAAGTGAGATTATTAAAAACTGACAACCCTTCTAGTTGATAATCCACGGATCATTCTTTTAGAGAAATCCAGATGACATGCCAATCGCGCAACATTTGGATCACAAGAAGTCAGATGAGCTCAAATCCTGCAAAATTTAAAAATTCTTACTTTTGGTCCAAAATCAGATGTGTTATCCCTTTTTATCGATAGTCCAGGTGTTACTTTTCGAAAAAAAAAATGATGCCACGACTACGAAATTGTTTTAGAAGAGATCAAGTGAAATCTCACTTCTACTTCCATTAGTACACGATCGTCTCGGAAATTTACATTTACGCCACGTGCTATTTCACTTTTTCTAAAGCTTAAGCGCCTCGTTTTCTATGCGAATAGAAAATGAGTATACACCCTTATTATGTTTAGTTTTCAACTACTGGAAATTTGCAAATGTTGCACACGAGTTAAAATATGGCGGCAAGAAATGGGCTGTGAAATACAGACGCTTTTCTTTCTCATCATTACCCACCAAAGAACTCGAGCCATGTATATTAAACAAGATTTATCTCATCCTAGAAACGTCTGTTCATAGACTCCAGGATTGATTTGTAACGGAGAGGTGGATTTGCTCGAGATTTGGTTTCAGACAACGGCAGGTCGACGTTTTATATTCACATTTGTCCTATGCAATCGATTCTGTGCTCCATAACTAATTACTGTTTAAATTAAGAAAGTCCTACTTCCATGGCAGTCTCTGTAATTGGTTTACCAACTATCTCTACAATAGACAAGAACGTGTCGTGGCCAAGGGCCAATTTTCTGAACAGCTTTCAGTATTATCAGGGGTTCCTTAAGGGCCCTTGCTTGGATTACTTATTTACCTGATTGTGTATCTGAAAGTACCATAGTAGCCTTATTTGCAGACGTCAGTAAATATTTAGGAGAAATCCAATCTATGGAAGATTATTATGCACTACAACTAGATATCGATAACCGACCAATTGAAGCCAAGTCTGGAATATGTTGTTTTAACATAATTAAAATGCAAATTCACTGCAAGAAACACGCAAACTTAATCATATTGTGTTCATTTACTCCACGTATAACGCGGAACTTAAATATGAAAACATCATTCGTAGCTTAAGTGTTCAGGTTGCTTCGCGTTTGGTGAAAACGCCCATATACAAAAAATAGTCGGTGAAGCCAATCAATGCCTGGCTTGATGGAACGTACATGTGGAAACGAAATGGAAGAGGTCCTTATACTGTGCTGTGATCGGGAGGTTCTGGAATATGGATTCTAGCATGTATATGGATTAATATGGTTTGAAACCTTCAATTCAACCTGGGGGAAAAGTAAGTTGACTGAAAACTAGCATTCAATTCTATGCCTTGTCGCAACCACTGATGACACAATTGTCTCTTTTAGGACACCCCGTTAACATGGTTAAGGTGGCTCGCTAATGTCGCAATTTCGTGGCGTCAGCGACTCTGTGCCTCTAAACAAGCGGTAGTGAGTGTGTTGTCTTAACGGTGGACCAGTAATCATCTGATACAAATAAATATCACACCTGCTGTAGCTACGTTCAGAGTTTACTTTTGCTTCATGTCTAATGATCAACAACTAATGGATAGAGTTCCCTACCTTGCATATGATTTGCCGGCACATAGAAATGATGACCCGTCCTATAAAAATGATAGTCCACTACACTAAATGCTTACCCGACACAGATAAATGATGGTTCGGCTCCATGAATGATTGCCCGCCACAAGGAATGTTTTGTCCTGCATATGGGTTTGACGATCCGACCCTAGGAAAGCTAGCTCCCCCTCCACTAATGGTCCTCTCATCGAGAATGATAATCCAGCCTCCAGAAAATTGTGGTTAAGCTCTCAGAGATTGAAGTCCGACACCTCAATCCTGAAGTGCCATAAACATAATAGTTTTCGACGATAGATGACCTTACATGTATGTCAGGTTTACCTGCTTGTAACAGAGCAGATATAATGCTGCCATTTTATAGTACTGTCCCACCGAAATATCATGCCGTAGGCAGACATGTCACCCCACTCAGTCATATTATACTGACACCGAGCGAACCAGTCGTTGTTCTATCCCCATAATGCTGAGCGTAAGCGAGGAAGCAACAAGTTCGATTTTTCAAGTCTTTGGTATGACCCGGCCTGGGATCGAACCCAGTGCCTACCGTCTACGAGGCCGACGCTCTACCATTAGGCCATCAGTCCTGGAGGCCGGACAATCATAATCCGGGATCCACCCTCGAGAAAGGCTCATTCCTTTGCACCCCGTGCTTAGGTTTTGTTTGACTTCCTTTTCAATTAAATACCGGTTGTAGATATCGCCGATGGTGCCAAAGGTTGCTACATGCACTTGTGTGATGCTGACTGGTTTTGAGGAACCTTCTTTTCGTGATTTGTGTCTCTCGTTTAATTCTAGACCAGAAACGTCGTTCTGTTTTGACCTCAGCATGCATTCATATATATGCTGTCCGGTCTTGACATCATTACAACTAAATGGGGAGAGGGGTAGGGGTGATTACCGTCCCATATTTTCTTTAATTCGCTGTGTGTCACACTGAAATGTTCCACGTATTGCTTTTGGATACTGGTCTGAGTTATAGAGTAACCAGACTTCCGGTACCTGCTTTAATTACGTCACTATGAAGTCATCAATCTCCAAGTTATATTTTTCCTTTATTTGTTTCTGATCATCGCACCGTGCTCTGTTTTTCCTTTCCTGGCTTCTATAAATTGTTATGCTTATATCCGGATAGTGTGTCAAAACGATTCATATACACCAAGTATCGTCCAGAAGTTAATTAATATGATTTTCGGGGTGACAAACTAATAATAGGACCTGAACGAAGACATAAATAACAAAATTTGATTGAGAGTGGCACCAACTGGTAGGCAAATCCTCACAAATTACAAGCGTCTAGTCCGTCATTCATAATTCAGACGTCGTCCTTTAAAGAATATCCGCGTCCATAATCCAAAGACCTATTCCATATTCCATATAACAGTAGTAGCACCAAATTCAAAGACAATCATAGTATACATAAACATAGGCTGGTTTCCTGCAAGAGAGAAGCGGTCGAGCAAAACTAGATTAAACACGTGTGTGGTTCCCAGGATCACGTTACAACTTGTAGATGTGAGAAATGAAAGGATGAAGAAAAGGACCGACACCACTACGATTCGAATAACCCGTATCTGATAAACTGATTGGCTGAGATCGGTTTTCCTGGCAACGATCGACAAATCGAGCAGTTAGAATGTCCGTTTTTTCATCTTTTCCTTTACTAGCTGGGTAGGCCTACCCAGCATTCTTCGTATTATTATGTATCATATATATGTAGTTTAGTTTCCTCTTGGGGTATGTGGTTGTTGGGAAGGCTATGAATTGGGTGTGAGCGTGCATATTCAATAGGGTTTAGTAAGATGTTTCTCGTCCACTCATAATTCCACCCTGGAAACTTGGTATATACTGAATTTTGTATGCGTAAATGTAACTGTGACCATTAGCAGGAGGTCGTGAAGAAAGTGTTAATTGGAATGGATAAGGGACGTCTTTCTCGCAGGGAAAGGTCTCTTTGCTCAATCTTGTTTGCAATAAAATATGGATAGAATCGAAATGATGATCGTGTTGGGATGATCTGCGATCTCGGTAAACTATTAAAGATGATATAATCGTAGATATACATCTTAGTTTGCCGAGACTGGCCGGATATTTGCAAAAAAATATACAGAAGAGGGATTCACCTGGCGGGAAGATAACACCGCTGTACAATGCAACTCTGGATTTGAGCTAAGTTTTAATTATAACTATAACGTGTGAGATCAGGGACCGTTTGAATATATCATGTGTTTTTCATCTCCATGGTGTTGAAGTGAACATCACAATTAAATCGTGATTGAGAATACATACCGTAGACTGGGGTGTATTGGGTCAGAGGGGTGATTTCGGACAAGAAAAGTACAACATTTCTTTTTTTTTTACATTTGTTATTAACTAAATCATGTCTTTACTCACAGGTAGGTTATCATATGACATTGAAATGATCATCTTAGACACCAGAGGTTTTTATCTGGAAGTTTGAAAATTCAGAACTCTTTTTTCATTTTTTTTTTTCAATTTTTGTAAAATTTCTGCTGATAAGGAAAGTTCTAAGCTCTGACCCAAATTTTAAGGATATTTTCCGAAACACATAATAACTGGCGAGATAATGGAGCAAAAAATAAAATAAAATAAAGCATATTCTTTTCGAGAAATTTTCAATTTGTACCTTTTGGCTGGAATTCTTTCGGGTAAAGGGGTGAATTCGGACCCGCTAAAAATAACCGATAAATATATTTCCGTGATGCCCGTTCTGATTTTTTACCTAGAAAATGTCGATGTTTAGGCTCGAAAAAACACAATTTTTTAAGAAATCGTGAAGACACATACCAAATTAAAGCCGATTATAAAATTTCATGATTCCAAGAGTTATCTCTCTTTGGCCCAATTTTTGAATTCACTCCTGGGTCATGGAATTCCATACGCCTCACAGAAGGCATGTCTTCGCCCGACGTCGCATAATTAGTGCTTGTCCGAATTGACCCCAACACCTGAGGTGAATTCGGACGATTTTTAAACTTAATTAGCTTAATTAGTACTTATCCGATATGGACTAAATTTTAAAACCTTATGAGTGAAACGTCAATAAATATCTGTGCCAGATATGATCAAATTCTGTAGGGAAGTGAAAGGCGTGGATGAGAAAAACCTTCAAATTCGTTCGAATACACCCCAGTTTACGGTGCTCTGGAAACGACTTGAAATTCCTTTCAGAAAATGAATAATGGTCATTTGTATTTTATGTATAGAACATTATCATGTCTTGCTGACCGCTTCTCTCTTGTATAAAAGCATATTGTGTTTTTTTCTTATTTTTATTTCATATACATTTGAAATTGGCGACCCTGTTTGGTTCTTGTGGTGTTTTATTTATGCACTCAGACTATTTGCCTGTGGGGTGATATGGATTCTTATCGGTACACCGATATCTTTTCAACCACTTTTAACATATGTTGCGTTTATTAGTGGTTGAGATGTTTTCTTGACCGTTAATATTAAGAAAATGACGAGAGGGAAATTCAATAGCAACTATTAATGACACAATTGTCACAACTGAGTAAGGTATAGCATAGCATAGCAAAGGCGTTATTGGAAAGTCAATCGAAAAAAAACGTGGCAAAAACGGTGACCTCTGAGATTAATTTGGCAAACGAAAAAAAGAGGTAACTGTGGGAGGCATTCCATGTACAGAGGCAAATCTTACCACACTAAATCGATGGGTCAAGCTCTAATGGAAAATGTAATAAACAATCCAAGATGGACGCCACGATGACGTCACAGTGACAGCATTTTCAAAAAGGCATTTTTTGACGACTTTTCGGTCCGATTTTTTTAATTTTTTTTATTAAATGCATGATAAATTAGTTAATAACAATCTGATATGAAATAAAATAGGTTTTACCCACTTCTCCAGGCAGAAAAGCACAAATTTTGAAGAAACCTCACATATGCTAAGACATATGTTTTCATTAAAATGCATAAAATCGCGTTGAATCAACATCAATGTTTGCGTAATTTTTGAAGAAATATGGCGAAAACATCACTTTTCTGATACCCCCACATGGCCGCCACTTTGAATTTACCCATGATCCTCTGCTCGTCATGCAAAAAGGCTCAAAATGACCCCAATATGATAATCTGCAAAGTCATGATCTGCAAGAGTATCAGCTCTCATTTTTTGGTCGTTCCGAAGATAGGAGCAAAAAACCAACAGGGGGCCGAAAGTGCCCGATCAGGTAGGGTTAGTACTTCTGGGATTGTATTTGGGAATTCTGAGAAAACGTAATATCCAGTATTAAAAGTACTCATGTTGTAATTTATCCCATGTTTTCATTGTTAACCTGTTTTGAATGCTCATTTTCGTGTTAAAATACTCTCACCCCGTACTAACTTATAGTCTATGATGTTGTCAGATACAATACAGCTGTTTTCAGGGTGATTGGAGCGATATGCAAGAGGTGGGAAATTTACGACGTCTGGTGACTAAAAAGCCACCATATGACTCTACAGGAAAGTATTCGTCGACACCTAACATTCAGACCCGAGAATACGGTGGATTCTTGACACCTAACATTCAGACCCGAGAATACGGTGGATTCTCGACACCTAACATTCAGACCCGAGAATACGATGGATTCTCGACACCTAACATTCAGACCCGAGAATACGGTGGATTCTCGACACCTAACATTCAGACCCGAGAATACGGTGGATTCTCGACACCTAACATTCAGACCCGAGAATACGGTGGATTCTCGACACCTAACATTCAGACCCGAGAATACGGTGGATTCTCGACACCTAACATTCAGTCGCGAGAATACGGTGGATTCTCGACACCTAACATTCAGACCCGAGAATACGGTGGATTCTCGACACCTAACATTCAGACCCGAGAATACGGTGGATTCTCGACACATAACATTCAGACCCGAGAATACGGTGGATTCTCGACACCTAACATTCAGACGCGAGAATACGGTGGATTCTCGACACCTAACATTCAGACCCGAGAATACGGTGGATTCTCGACACCTAACATTCAGACCCGAGAATACGGTGGATTCTCGACACCTAACATTCAGACCCGAGAATACGGTGGATTCTCGACACCTAACATTCAGACGCGAGAATACGATGGATTCTCGACACCTAACATTCAGACCCGAGAATACGGTGGATTCTCGACACCTAACATTCACCCGAGAATACGGTGGGATTCTCGACACCTAACATTCAGACCTCGAGAATACGGTGATTCTCGACACCTAACATTCAGACCTGAGAATACGGTGGATTCTCGACACCTAACATTCAGATACGAGAATACGATGAATTTTCGACACCTAACATTCAGACCCGAGAATACGGTGGACTTCGACACCCAAACATTCAGACCCGAGAATACGGTGGATTCTCACACCTAACATTCAGACTCCGAGAATACGGTGGATTCGACACCTAACATTCAGACCCGAGAATACGGTGGATTCTCGACACCTAACATTCAGACCCGAGAATACGGTGGACTCTCGACACCTAACATTCAGACCCGAGAATACGGTGGATTCTCGACACCTAACATTCAGACCCGAGAATACGGTGGTTTCTCGACACCTAACATTCAGACCCGAGAATACGATGGATTCTCGACACCTAACATTCAGACCCGAGAATACGGTGGATTCTCGACACCTAACATTCAGACCCGAGAATACGGTGGATTCTCGACACCTAACATTCAGACCCGAGAATACGATGGATTCTAGACACCTAACATTCAGACCCGAGAATACGGTGGATTCTCGACACCTAACATTCAGACCCGAGAATACGGTGGATTCTCGACACCTAACATTCAGACCCGAGAATATGGTGGATTCTCGACACCTAACATTCAGACCCGAGAATACGGTGGATTCTCGACACCTAACATTCAGACCCGAGAATACGGTGGATTCTCGACACCTAACATTCAGATCCGAGAATATGATGGATTCTCGACACCTAACATTCAGACCCGAGAATACGGTGGATTCTCGACACCTAACATTCAGACGCGAGAATACGGTGGATTCTCGACACCTAACATTCAGACCCGAGAATACGGTGGATTCTCGACACCTAACATTCAGACCCGAGAATACGGTGGATTCTCGACACCTAACATTCAGACCCGAGAATACGGTGGATTCTCGACTCCTAACATTCAGATCCGAGAATACGATGGATTCTCGACACCTAACATTCAGACCCGAGAATACGGTGGATTCTCGACACCTAACATTCAGACCCGAGAATACGGTGGATTCTCGACACCTAACATTCAGACCCGAGAATACGATGGATTCTCGACACCTAACATTCAGACCCGAGAATACGGTGGATTCTCGACACCTAACATTCAGACCCGAGAATACGGTGGATTCTCGACACCTAACATTCAGACCCGAGAATACGGTGGATTCTCGACACCTAACATTCAGACCCGAGAATACGGTGGATTCTCGACACCTAACATTCAGACCCGAGAATACGGTGGATTCTCGACACCTAACATTCAGACCCGAGAATACGGTGGATTCTCGACACCTAACATTCAGACCCGAGAATACGGTGGATTCTCGACACCTAACATTCAGACCCGAGAATACGGTGGATTCTCGACACCTAACATTCAGACCCGAGAATACGATGGATTCTCGACACCTAACATTCAGACCCGAGAATACGGTGGATTCTCGACACCTAACATTCAGACCCGAGAATACGGTGGATTCTCGACACCTAACATTCAGACCCGAGAATACGGTGGATTCTCGACACCTAACATTCAGACCCGAGAATACGGTGGATTCTCGACACCTAACATTCAGACCGAGAATACGATGGATTCTCGACACCTAACATTCAGACCCGAGAATACGGTGGATTCTCGACACCTAACATTCAGACCCGAGAATACGGTGGATTCTCGACACCTAACATTCAGACCCGAGAATACGGTGGATTCTCGACACCTAACATTCAGACCCGAGAATACGATGGATTCTCGACACCTAACATTCAGACCCGAGAATACGGTGGATTCTCGACACCTAACATTCAGACCCGAGAATACGGTGGATTCTCGACACCTAACATTCAGACCCGAGAATACGGTGGATTCTCGACACCTAACATTCAGACCCGAGAATACGGTGGATTCTCGACACCTAACATTCAGACCCGAGAATACGGTGGATTCTCGACACCTAACATTCAGACCCGAGAATACGGTGGATTCTCGACACCTAACATTCAGACCCGAGAATACCGTGGATTCTCGACACCTAACATTCAGACCCGAGAATACGGTGGATTCTCGACACCTAACATTCAGACCCGAGAATACGGTGGATTCTCGACACCTAACATTCAGACGAGAATACCTCGACACCATTCAGACCCGAGAATACGGTGGATTCTCGACACCTAACATTCAGACCCGAGAATACGGTGGATTCTCGACACCTAACATTCAGACCCGAGAATACGGTGGATTCTCGACACCTAACATTCAGACCCGAGAATACGGTGGATTCTCGACACCTAACATTCAGACCCGAGAATACGGTGGATTCTCGACACCTAACATTCAGACCCGAGAATACGGTGGATTCTCGACACCTAACATTCAGACCCGAGAATACGGTGGATTCTCGACACCTAACATTCAGACCCGAGAATACGATGGATTCTCGACACCTAACATTCAGACCCGAGAATACGGTGGATTCTCGACACCTAACATTCAGACCCGAGAATACGGTGGATTCTCGACACCTAACATTCAGACCCGAGAATACGGTGGATTCTCGACACCTAACATTCAGACCCGAGAATACGGTGGATTCTCGACACCTAACATTCAGACCCGAGAATACGGTGGATTCTCGACACCTAACATTCAGACCCGAGAATACGGTGGATTCTCGACACCTAACATTCAGACCCGAGAATACGATGGATTCTCGACACCTAACATTCAGACCCGAGAATACGGTGGATTCTCGACACCTAACATTCAGACCCGAGAATACGGTGGATTCTCGACACCTAACATTCAGACCCGAGAATATGGTGGATTCTCGACACCTAACATTCAGACCCGAGAATACGATGGATTCTCGACACCTAACATTCAGACCCGAGAATACGGTGGATTCTCGACACCTAACATTCAGACCCGAGAATACGGTGGATTCTCGACACCTAACATTCAGACCCGAGAATACGGTGGATTCTCGACACCTAACATTCAGACCCGAGAATACGATGGATTCTCGACACCTAACATTCAGACCCGAGAATACGGTGGATTCTCGACACCTAACATTCAGACTCGAGAAAACGGTGGATTCTCGACACTTAACATTCAGACCCGAGAATACGGTGGATTCTCGACACCTAACATTCAGACCCGAGAATACGGTGGATTCTCGACACCTAACATTCAGACCCGAGAATACGGTGGATTCTCGACACCTAACATTCAGATCCGAGAATACGGTGGATTCTCGACACCCTACATTCAGACCCGAGAATACGGTGGATTCTCGACACCTAACATTCAGACCCGAGAATACGGTGGATTCTCGACACCTAACATTCAGACCCGAGAATACGATGGATTCTCGACACCTAACATTCAGACCCGAGAATACGGTGGATTCTCGACACCTAACATTCAGACCCGAGAATACGGTGGATTCTCCACACCTAACATTCAGACCCGAGAATATGGTGGATTCTCGACACCTAACATTCAGACCCGAGAATACGATGGATTCTCGACACCTAACATTCAGACCCGAGAATACGGTGGATTCTCGACACCTAACATTCAGATCCGAGAATACGATGGATTCTCGACACCTAACATTCAGACCAGAGAATACGGTGGATTCTCGACACCTAACATTCAGACGCGAGAATACGGTGGATTCTCGACACCTAACATTCAGACCCGAGAATACGGTGGATTCTCGACACCTAACATTCAGACCCGAGAATACGGTGGATTCTCGACACCTAACATTCA